>JAGGAQ010006232.1:0-24764 GCA_017657225.1 Termitomyces sp. T69sscA
ACCAGCGTTGTTGAAAAAATCTCACCAAGTCCAGCGTCGGCATCCTCCGAAGGTCACATGGTTGCGAAGAAGTTGCTACAGCACCCACTGTCCTCTTGTCTGCACCTGAAGCTGCTCGTGCGTACAGCGGTGTGATTGAGACTTCGATTTCTTCGGTGTAGCTAACGCTGTAATCGAATGGTCCTGAAGATATCGAGTAAAATGCCTCCGATAAGGCTGTTCCTGTGTCTCAAGTCTGATCGTTTGCGTGCTTAAAAAATCGCCATGTACAGAAGGGAACCATAAAAGAATCATCTGTGCTCGGGACGTGAGGCCACCATGCCTTTGAGCGTAGCCCGAACATGGTCTTGGTCACATACTAGCGAATTGGCTTGAAGATTCCAAGATACCAACTCCAGTTTTTGTAGCTCTATGACGGTGAAAATCAAGCCGTTTGATTAGGATCAAAATTCGGATCGGTCGGCTAGATTTGATGGATGAAGTGGATTCACATATACCAGTCAAAATGTCAATGTATCCAGCACCCACATGCTCTTCTCGCTGCCAAGTCCGGGACAAGATTTCCCTGAATTATCCAAGAGGAAAATCATTGTTCACCTTTCTGATGCCGGGACAATTGCCAAATGAGTTGTTTTCGCGCAGTCAATGCTCCTCGGGCAAAATTCCCGCTATTTGTCACCATCCGCGTCCACTTATGTTTTTTTTTTCTTTTCGGTGGTAGACGGAGCATTATATATAATAGTACGACTACCGTTAGGGTCTCTCGTCTTTCCCCCCAAGTGGGATTTGGTGAGCTTCGAATACTGCTTCATTGCCGTAGGCGTCTCATCAGCTTTCTATAGCTGTTCTTTTCTCTGCGGTTCCTTGTTCTGTCTGTTTAATATCACCGCCTTGACATGTGAGGGATCTATGTGTGTTTCCGTGATGATCATGATCAACTGACCCGGCTCGATTAGTGATGCCTTCTGAGAAAGTATCCCTTGACTTGGGGGATGAAAAAAGAGCGCATTTCCAAGATGTCCGCGAAGAGATTCGTCCAGTATCTGGATCTCCAGGACTTGCGTATCATGATTCGTCTTCTACCAACCCAAACCTCTCACTGCCTATCGGTTTCCGCACTCTCTATTCAAGTCACAGAATCTCAGCACCCAGGAAAGCCTCGTGACGACGTGGTCAATTTCTTCGAGCAGCTCACTTATCACAATGTCTCTGTTGAGAAGCTCTGCGGTATGTTTGGGACTACTCCGGATCGCGGTCTCGACAACGTCGTAGTCTCTCGTAATATCCAGCGCGACGGAAAAAATACGATTGCTAAGGCAAAGCCCAAGTACATCTGGAAACTCCTCAGCTATCTCTTCGGCGGGTTTTGCTCCATCCTCTGGGTCGGTGTAATCATCTTCTTCATTTGTTGGCAACCCCTCAGCGACCCTCCTTCCCCAACCAACCTTGCCCTGGCCATCGTCGTTATCTGTGTCATTTTGTCCCAAGCTTCTTTCTCTGCTTTCCAAGATTGGTCCACCGGCCGCATCATGAACTCCATTCTGGACCTCATTCCTTCAGAATGTGTCGTCGTTCGCGAGGGCAAAACGAGTAAAATCGCTGCTGCTGATCTGGCTGTCGGTGATGTCGTCATGCTGCACGTCGGTAACAAGGTTCCAGCTGACATGCGTATTATCGAGACATCTGGTGACGTCCGCTTCGATCGCGCTGTGCTCACGGGTGAATCAGAGGAAATTGAAGGCCATATCGATTCACTCGGCGAGACCTTCCTCGAGGCGCCTAACGTCGCTCTCATGGGTACACATGTGACGAACGGCCATGCTAAAGGTGTCGTCGTCCTCACGGGTGGTCGTACTGTCATGGGCCGCATCTCGAAGCTCACGACCACGACCAAAGTCAAGCCGACACTCATCCAGCAGGAGATTACGCGTTTCGTCCGACTGATCATCATCCTTACGGTCATACTTGCACTGAGCATCCTCATTGTCTGGCTCGCATGGCTTCATCGCGATCACAAGCCGTTTATGAACGTTGTCGCTATGCTCAACAACGTCATGGGTTGCGTCGTCGCTTTCATTCCCGAAGGAATGCCCGTCGCAGTCACGCTCACCCTGTCCCTCGTCGCCCGTCGCATGAAAGATATTTCGGTCCTGCCCAAGTCACTCGCCACTGTTGAGACTCTGGGATGTGTCACCGTCATATGCTCCGATAAGACTGGCACTCTAACACAGAACAAGATGTCCGTCATGTCTGCTGGATTCGTCGATGAGACGTACACGGCTGAGGAGTTCCGCGATCAACTAAAGGCAAGTTCTGAGGCCTCTGCATTCAAGCAACTTCACAGAGCTGCAGTCCTTTGCAATGGCGCGACGTTCGATTCCGCAACGGCCGATCTTCCCCTCGAGAACCGTGAAGTCAACGGTGATGCAACGGACGGCGCTATCCTCCGCTTCGTCGAACATGTCGGCAATGCACCTGCGGTCCGCGCTTCTAGCAACGAGATCTTCCAAGTCCCCTTCAACTCGCGCAACAAATGGATGCTTACCATGCACAATTCTCTGTCTTCCCACAGCTCGGAGAAAAACTCGACCAGCCTCATCTTTGTCAAAGGTGCTCCGGACGTCCTCATTCCCAGTTGCACATCTTATTTCTCTGCTCGCACGAACGACGTCAAGCCCTTTGACGCAGCTGCTAGGGCTAATCTCGTCGCGACTCAGGAGAAGTGGTCCCGCGCAGGTCAACGTGTTATCCTTCTTTGCATGCGAGAGTATGTCCCCCACCACGCCCTCGGCACGAATGACTTCAGCACCGAGATCACCAAGGAAGGACTCGAGGAACTCATCGTAGTCGGCATTCTCGGGCTCATGGACCCCCCTCGCCCTGAGTCTGCCCCCACCGTCAAAGACTGCAGGAGAGCCGGCGTTCGTTTCTTCATGGTCACTGGAGACTTCGGTCTGACCGCTGCCGCTATTGCACGACAAATCGGCATCATCACCACCCACGCCGAGCCCGATTCCTTGGCGGACGTCGTCAAACAGATGAACGAGATGCCTGAGGGACCTTTACCCAGTTGCCGTGACCCTGCCAACAGGATTCAAAAGAGTCTCGTCTTGGAAGGCAAGGATCTGGTCCTCCTCCAGGAGAATCATTGGGATGTGGTCACGCGATATGAGGAGATTGTGTTCGCCCGCACGACGCCTGAGCAGAAGTTGAGCATCGTCAATGCCTTCCAGAACCGGGACAACGTCGTTGCTGTCACTGGCGACGGAGTCAATGATGCCCCGGCCCTCAAAGCCGCCGACGTCGGTGTCGCTGTCGTTAGTGGAAGCGATGTCGCGATGGAAGCTGCCGACCTAGTCCTCATGGGCAACTTTGACTCTATCGTTGGCGGTATCCGTCTTGGGCGCTTGGTATTCCAGAATCTGCAGAAGGTCATTGCATACCTCTTGCCTGCCGGTAGCTGGTCTGAAATTTGGCCCGTCATTATGAACACTTACCTCGGTGTACCCCTTCCGCTTTCTTCATTCCTCATGATCATTATTTGCTGCTTCACCGATCTTTCGCCTTGTCTCTCGCTCATTATGGAAAAAGAAGAGTTTGATCTCCTCACGCTCCCCCCGCGCAACCACAAGAAAGACCATCTCATCAATCTGAAGATCTATACCCAGGCATATTTCTTTATCGGTGTAATGGAGACTGTCATCGCTCACTCCATGTTCTTCTTGTACATGTGGAAGTACGCTCACATCCCCGCACGCGACTTGTTCCTCGCGTTCGAAAAATACTCCGATGGGTTCCATGGCTACACACAGGACGAGCTGAATCACTTCAACGCAGTTGGTCAAGGAGTGTACTTCGTCACCGTTGTCATCCTCCAATGGGGCAACTTGCTCTCCGTACGTAACAAACGTCTTTCTATCCTCCAAGCCGACCCCATCCGGCCGAAGAGGAGAAACCCATGGATCGTCGCTGGCGCCATCCTCGCGTTCCTTATCGCGATTTTCGTGACAGAGGTTCGCGGAATTCAGAGGTTGTTCGGAACTGCATCGGTTCCCGTCGAGTTTTGGCTTATCCCGCTGCCGCTGGCGTTGGGCATCCTGTTTATGGATGAGATAAGGAAGTTGTTGGTTAGGACGTTCCCCAAGGGTCCTCTCGCGAAAATTGCTTGGTAATTGACATACTTCGAGAGTTCTTTGGTAATATTGTTTTGTAGGGCCTGACCTGATTCGAGTGTCTTCACAGATTCACTAATGTCCACATCCTGTTACCTTTTTATCACGCATATAAAGATTGCGAGAATTACGATCTCATTACCTATAGATACAGTCTTTGATACCAGAAATATTAGAACCCAAAACAATAATGGATTTGTTTTCCCGTCATTTATACACTAAATCCCGATTTCGTGTTCAAGTACATCCATACTGAATCGGGTTCCTCAAAACATTCTCCTCCTTCGATCGACGAGTGCCTGTTGTTTTGGCTGCTTATCCTCCGTAGACGACTCGGCAAGCTCACCGCAAGTCGCATCTTCGCCATAATAATACGAATGCACAGAGCATCCGGACGAAGATGATCGCGCAACAAGTGCAGATGGCCGCCTGGAAGGATGCCTCGAAGGTACATTCCTTTCCTTCCTTTCAAAAACAGTCTCCATTGGAGGGTCCAACTTGATCGTGCTATGTCGCGAGAGCGCCGGGAGCCGCGGAACGGAAGAAACGGCAGATGCCACGGAGTAAGCACTGCTTGAGCTTGCAATTGATGATGTGCTTCGCATGCTTGGCTGCCGAAGGCTTCTTCCATTTCTCAGCCCCGTGTCACGCACGTGAGTCCGACCGAATCGCGGAGGCTGGGCGACTGGGGAAAGGATCGAGTCACGAATCGACGAGCGCCGTATGGACGTGGGATCTGTTTGGAGTTTGAATGCTGTGAGGCCATGGCCTTCTGCCTCGATGTCGCGGAAAAGGACCCGCCCTGTACCGTCACCGCGCTCTTCTAGAGTCCAGGGCTGACCTGCGCTACTATTACTTCGAGAGATATAGGAGAAAAGAGATCTTCGAGCAGAACTTTGAGTCGGTCGGAGCGGGAGACTGTCTAGATTCTTATCCTCCCTGTTGATCATCAGGGCAGCCCCGGACGGTAAACTTGCTGCTACTGCATTGAACGCGTCGGTAAAGCCTGACTTGATAGACGCAGTCCAGCTACTAGAATCATCTATGATTATCTCCTCACCGCGATTCTGCGTTCTACCGGGTAGGGGAAGGAACTCCCAAGCTTCCTTAGTGCTTACAGGCGCGACATTTAATCGTGATCTACCTTCAACAGTTGGTTCTGCAAAGCGAGGTCGATATTCAGAGTCCCTGGTCCCATCTATATGCGTGGGGCACATGTTTCCAGGCGTCGAAGCACAGCTCAATGACGGGGAAGTGTCTTCTGGTGTCCGGTTAGCAATTTGTAGTGGTCCAAGAGAGGAAGCACTACTGCATCCGTCCAAAGTACCGTCTGAAGACGTGTTGGTATCCCTCATGGTGTGGTCAAGATAATATGAGGCTGAGGAGGCGACATCGTGCGCGTGAATTGGATACGGGTGGGGCTCAGTACATGGCACAGGGCCGGGGACCAGACTAGAACGCAACGAGCTACGCAGGTGAGTATTCGAGCGTTTGGGTTCCCCGACGTCGCGGTCGCCACACGGTTCCCAAGGAATGGCGTCTTGACTACTTATATCCTTAGAAGCTGATCTGTCGATCGGCTGCCCGATGAAAATCGCATCCCGAGACGCTTCCAGTGGACATTCCTCTACGTGGTGATTCGCCCATGGAACTATGGGATTCTCTCGCCTACGTCGCGCGTGCATTCTGAGCCGGACTGCCCACGCTATCACTGCTGCGATGAGACCTATAGCTAAGATGGTTCCAACTATCACTGCAATGTAGAATGGCGCGTGATGGCCTCCTTCGGTCACCACGGAGTTGTCGTTTGCGACTTGTGAAGGAGAGGAAGATGGTACTTGAACGACAGCTGCAGTGACTGTTGTTGCTGCAGGTATTTCAGATCCTAGTGCCGACTCGGCGGAGAATGTTTCAGCAGGTGAAGTGAAGGCTGTTGAGATCGCGGCTGCCAATGTCACGATTGAAGTCGTTGGGGGCGGTACAGAAGATAAAATAGAAACAGAAATTGCAGAAGTAACGTCAGTCGTTGGGCTTGGTACCGGTGGATCAAACAACACAGACGGCAGAGAAGAAGTCGGGGAAATCACGATCGTAACGGGAGGCTGACTTGATGGTGTCGGTCTCGTTACAATTGACGAAAGGCTAATCTCGACGAGTTGTGGCGCTGTTTGCTGATCGTTTACAGCGGAATCCGTCTGACCGAGTATGACAGTTGAGATGTAAGTGAATGGGTTTTCTGCCATGGGTACACGTAGCATCGGTTCATTCCTTTGAGGCACTGATGTTGAGCTGACGTCTGGTTTCTGCGTCAAGCTGATACTCATAACGCAAAAGTTCGGAAAAAAATTCAAAGTGAGCTTCCAGAGCAGCGAATGAAGAAACTCGACCAGCGAGGACAGAGAACGTAAAGCGGATGAAGGAAAGAAGAACTTCGAGAGCCCCTAATCTCTTTCCGTCTGACGAGAATTCATTACTTCTAATTTTGGCCCATGTCAGCCACTTGGGTTAGTAGGCAGGTAGAATTACCTGGAAAGGTCCACGCATGAACGTCGAGTTTCGTACTACTTCAATTGGACCGCTTACCAAGTATACATCTCCCACATCCCCCCTTGAAATGATGTGGGAACGGGTAAGTTTCGGATGAACGGATCAAAAAAGACTTGCACGTTTGAGATCACAAGCTATGCATCTTTTTATGCGTACTCTGATTGCGACGTCGTTGAACTGAGCTCGTTGTGCAACCACGGTAGACAATAGACGCAACAATCAACGGTTGTCTGAAGGTGTTGCATTTGAGGTTCCTTCAGTCTCCTGTCCGAGAAAGCCGACTTATATGGATAACGATGATCCGAACACCTGAAAGTCACGACGACGACGACGGTGGTGGTGGTGAAGGGTAAGGGTTGAGGTGAGCAATGAAGACTGAATAGAGAATATGTGACAATTCAAGCTGTCAAAACTATAATCATGATGTTCATTGAACTTTCTCTACTAGCAGTAACCATTTTTGATGGCAGAGGAAGGTTTGCGCAAGACTTCAAGCTTCAAGGGCAACGCGGGAACACCTAGTCCATACGTGATCCATCGTTGTGAGTAACTTAAGTTTGTGGATAATTGTGACGGTCAGAATTCCGGCATTCAAATCCGGGCCGACAACTTGGTTTGTTCAATGATCATGGTTCTCTTTTCCTTTAGAGTCATTTCTCGTCATGTTGCGGTTCCACGAACTATTTTTGAACATCACGAAACACTCAAGTACAGCCCTTCTATTCGAAGCCGTCGGCATTCAACTATGGCCGGTCCGTATCGTCCAACTTCTTTTCTATTCGAGCAGGTGTGAGGGTGATTAATCATATCAATGACTCGCACTCATGGAGTCGTTCCCTGAGCGAGGGCACAAAGAGTTAGGCTCAAATCAGTCCCCGATGTTTGGACAGCTCTGGTCTCCCTGTCAGATGTTTCATCATTCAAGTAATCCACCAGTCATCATCTGCGGTTACCGATCTAGCCGGATATAACAGGGGACCATCTGCCAGGCTCTCATGGTTTTCTAAGTGGCAGTACCTGGATGGTACCTTCCGGTGTAAGGATACCTGCCGTGCAGTCGTACAGCCAGCGCCGAGACGACAGGGTGTCAATCAATTCAGTTCCATCTTGGGACAGATGGTAACAAGAACGCGTCTTGGGATGTTTCAAAATTCGCTCCTTCGAGTCACTGCTGTACTATAAGTTAGAATCCATCTTTTACCGAGATACTCAGTACATCACCTTCTCTTTCACAATGCTCAGGACCCACTTAACCGTCCTGGAGACAAGCGCGTCTCTCTATCCATCTCTACCAATCTTCAAGGTTCCTCAGCTCAACGCATCGCCTGGAACTGCAGATAGATGGGCATCTATCTCGTATCAAGAGTTCTTGAGGGACGTCAGGATTTATGCCCAACACTGGAGACGCGTTTTAACACGCGACGGTGTACCTCCCAAGTCAGTCATTGGATTATGGTACGTCCCCAGGTCGATGTCCCCTGGGTTCCTGTCTAACTTTTCTCACTATAGGATCGGAGGCTTCACCTATACTGACGCTCTCCACATATACGGTGTCTCAAGAGCCGGCTATATCCCACAGCTCTTCAGCTTGAGGCTGCCTAATCCGGTCGTCGTCTACGAGCTACTTCGCAAGGCGAATGCCAAAGCTCTCATACATGATCAGACATACGCAGCCCTTCTTAGTGACTGCTTTCTCCCTGTCCACCCATCATCAGCTTTGACTGTTTCGGAATTGGATGATGAGCCATTGCCTCCACTTGAGATCCCTTTGCTGGAAGATATCGCTTTCATCTTCCATACCAGTGGTTCCACATCAGGAAGCCCCAAGCTTATCCCCTGTGCTTTCTCATGGCTTGATTCCGCCATCTCTAAGTCGTACCAAATATCTGTTCCACGGACACCAGAGCGTCAGGATGTCACTGTCTGGTTGTACGTTGTCCTGTCAGCTGTTTGCGAAAAATTTCTGATTACTCACGATCCCTACAGGGGGAGCATGTGCCATATCGGTCAAACATTCAGTAAGCTTTTCAGGCCCTTGTTTTCTCACGTACTGACAAATGCGGTGTTCTAGTGTTCTTGGGAACTCTTCAGCATGGGTCTTGTGTCATTCAACCGACGGCCATTCCTTACCAGCCCGCAGAATTGGTTGACATGATTTGTCATGCAGGGCTTAATCGTCTAAATCAGTTCGCCGCTTTACTTTCTAATCACCTGAAAGAGGCTCGGGTTGACCAGAAACTATTGAATCTGCTGCAAGGCCTTGATGATATAATCTTCACTGGTCTGCCATTGCCTCGGGAAGACGAAGAGTGGGCTTACAAGAATGGACTCAAACTCCGGGTATTTCTATCATGGCTACACTACAATTTTTGAATACTGATGTCACCCATAATTAGAACCTCTTCGGGAGTACTGAGTGTGGTGCTCTTCTCCTCTCGGTGGGCGCGACTGAGCGCAATCCTCGCTTGCTTCGTTCGCTAGATGGATTCAAGTACCGTTTCGTATCTACGGCGTCAGATGCCGCAGTCAGTCACCAATCGACTGCGCGCTTGATGGAACTGATCATTCCTGCCGAATCACCCGATTGTCCTCATCTTTCGCTGAGACATGACGATGGTGACTTCCATACTGGAGACCTGTTTCAGGAGGCTTCCCCTGGCCTGTTTGTCTTCCGCGGTCGAGATGACGATTGGATCAAGTCAGAAAATAGCTTGCGTTGCGATACAAAGTACGCTCGATTGATTGGATCATCCTCAAAAGATTTCTGACTAAATACGAACCTGTCTCTAGGGCCATTGAGGACAATGCAATGGCTATGTGTGGGAATATCATCTCCAATTGTGTCGTAGTGGGCACGGGTCGTCCATCACCAGTGATGTTTGTCGAACCACTTTCAGATGCGGATCCCGAAAAAATCAAGAAGGAAATTATCCGCAAAACGAGGCAGTTCCACTCGAGACGCTATCTCCACGAACGCATCACCCTCACTGATATGATCGTCGTCGTTCCACCCCGATCTCTACCCAGGACCGCGACCAAAGGAAATATTAGACGCAAGGCCGTAGAAGAGGCCTACAAATCTCAAATAGACCAAATTTTCCAGCGTTCGCGATGAAACTTTAAATCATATAATTCTCCCAGCAATTAATCTGCACACGTACAGTTCTCATACGCAAAAAAGAGCCATTTTTGATATCTATTTATTGGGTTTGATAATTCTCCATTCGGGTTGGAAAAAAACTGTCTGCTAATCTCATTAGAAGTACTCGCTGTATAATCATCCTTTACGAGTCGTGTAATTACTCGGCACTTGTATCCTTTATATCTAAATATACTTCATTTAATCAATAAATCTGTGATACTCGCGCTTACCTTGACTATATATTAGGACCGACTGAGATAAATACAAAAGAAAATATGGAGGGGGACTCGATTGCAAACAGGCACATATGATAATTGACAATGTGCAAATGTAACATTCTCGGGTCCTTTTACATACCTTAATCGATGTAGATCTGAAATGATTGCCGATTGAATGTGGGTCGAGGCTGGTCCCTGTCCCCCTGGCTGGCCTTTGGACGAAAGCTCAAGCCCTCAATGTGAATATGTGGCGCCTGTCAAGTAGAAGTGCTTCCGTCTATTCAGTTCGATTTGCGTTGGTTCATTCCTTTCATCAACTGTCATTTCAATACAATTAGCAACTCGACAGAGTTTTGAAACTGGGCAGTGCCCTGCGGCCGAGGACCCAAAAAAACGGGACTTGTATACGACGAGGTACTAAGGCCGTCACACTTTTTTACGCTTAGACACAGTGGTATACATTCTGGACTATGGCATAGAGACGCTTCTAGTCATTCTGATGATAAATCGACTCTTCCTGAATCTACAGATACTGTTCAACCTTTCATCAAGAAATATCATGCGGTAACGACTGACCCAGGGTAAATCTCTTGCTGTATACTTTATTGGTGGTCGTTGAAAGCATGCGACCGAATCTGCATGTTTCTTACTGTCGAGGGGGAAAACGATTCCTAGTTCATAGTTGGGTATCTTGGAAAAGAAGCACACCTCAGAAGGCAAATGGCTCAAAAGGGTAAGTCCATACTCACGTTCAAAATTGGATTAAATCCCGAACCTGACAAGTTACCCCAAGCCGACGACGTGAAATTATGTGATCCGACATACGCCCAACCTACGGCAGGCTCGATTATCTCAACGTCAGAATCGTCTCCTGTATCGGAATCCGGCGCCTGCTTCCCTTTAGATGCTTCTCTGAATATTGCAATGATCATCTGGAAGCAAGATAGGGTAAGGCTCGCAAGTCGCAACGAACAAGAAAGTACTTCGAAACCTTAGAGTGCATCAAAACCGGGCCACCCTTGCTCCTGGAATCGTGGAAGTGATCCCTCGGGAAGTTTGTAGCGGCCCATTGTCGCCGCCTGCAAAATAAAGTTCCACCTCCCTGAATTAGTGTCTCGTAAGGTTATGACGAGCTCAAAGGTACGAATGCCGAGGACTTGACCTGTTCACCGAGAGTGGTTTTCTGAACTGTTGACCTGGTTGGATATACGATACTGATGGGAGGATAGGGAAGCTTCTCTCGCTTCTTCTTAGGTTCATCTAACCAATCCTCAGCTGACTCGCCCCGTGCCGACCAGTGAAATTCGTTAAACCAATGCCTTGTGTAGACACCAATACTCGATCCCTTTTACGACGTGTGAATAGACGCATGATCTTCAAAGAACGGCGTGGACAGACCTGACATTCGAGAGTGATGTCCTTGGCAGTCTTGCCTTTTCCGGTCCGCAGCCCCATGTTCCGGACAACCTGCATGAGTCTCGGGTGACCGGTCCTATAGGAAATCATGTAACCTTTCGATTCATTGGAGGTTCCAGAGGACAAACTTGATAACGGCAGGCCATCCTTCATGTTTTCCGGATATGGATGGAACGAGGTGAACTTTGACCTTTGACCAGTCCCATCGCGTTCCAAGTTCATCAATTGACTTGATCGGTAAGTCTGGGTGCTAAAAAATCCCGAGCTGAATACTCAATTTGTTCAAGAGAAGTTGAAATTATTCTAACATTATCAATGATTACTGTTCTGAGAGCTGGCTGCACATGGAGCGAATGAAGAACTCCTTGCAGGACAGTTGGAAAGTCTTGAGATGCCTTTGAATCATGCTTTATTGTCTCTTTTTGTTGCGGGATATCTTGTAACCAGATCGTCTGTCGGGGATCAAGTGAGTTCAGGTCCGCGGACATCAAGAAGATGAATACATTCTCCATGTCACGATAGTCGTATGCAATGAGATTCGCGGTTGACACCACAACGCGCAGACGACCTGTCTTATAGAACAACTAGCAAAGAGTTTAGTAAATGTCATACTGGGGTCACAAAGCCCGCTCACGAGCATGAACTATGGGATTTTGGTTAGCTTATCGAGTGAAAAAAATTTCAACTTGCATCTGACCTTCATATGCATACATCCTCGTCCTCCACGGAGGAATGGAGTAGTCCTTATCCAATTGGGAAAAACATACTTGAGGCTGGCTTCACCCGAAGCATCTGGCTGAGCAATCACAACAACAGGAACAGAAAGATCAAAGAATCCATATATCCATGGGAGATCGAGAGAATAGGAAGAAATGATAGCAAAAGCCAGATCAGATTTCTAATAGGAACTTGTTAGTTATGAGAACCTCTTGGTGAATGTACTGAATGTATATAGACCTTTCCCAAAACCTCGGTTAGTCTAAATGTCGGTTTCCCATCCTTCCGAGGTTCACCGTGTTGCGTAGCAGTCTGTCGTAGTTCACCGTTCCAAAACAATTCGTCGATCGCGGAAACATTGGCGGACGCTTGTCGCGGTGCTTCGACACCCCGTTGGCTAGACGAAGATGCATCGTCATTACTAACACGTACTCCGCATGAATGAGAGATATGTTGCCTCTTCGTTGGTGGTCCTTGAAGCTCCTCATCGTCTTCATCGTCTTCGTTATCAATGGTTGTAATGGCATCAGGTCTCAAACGTTTCTGACGTGCCAGTCGCTCCCTTTCCATTTGTGCTCGCTGTAATAAAAACTCTGACAATCCTGTTGCAGATGAATCTATCGAAAGTTGTGTAGATGGCTCTGAATGCATATCACTTTGATTATCAGTCGTATTTTGTCGGCTTCCACTTGCTGATCTCGCACTGTCAGCCCGATTCGAAGATTCAGCCCTTGAAACAGCAAGAGCTTCCTGAAGTTCAGCTTGAAATCTAGCCTCCTCTACATCCACGATATCATCTTCTATCTCGATAACTTCGCGATTCCGATTGGCCTCCTTGAGACTGAGGGCAATCGCCCTAAAGTTCAAATGAAACAAATATTGAGTTTAAGGTCATCACTGATTGCAGAGTAGTTCAAACCTCGCCAGATCATCATCTCCATTGAAATCCATGCGAAACCGTGACTTCTGACGTTGATTCTTGCCGTGAGATGGGCGTGAGGGAAGTAGTTGGCAACGTATTCATACCTGGCACGTGATTCACACGCAATTAACATTGACGCGATCACATAGCCGAAACGCGCTCGAGAAACATTCTTCATCGAATTCTCCGGATCGAAATGTACAAGCGTAATTTACTGTGACAGGCAATTATTTAACACAGCAACAGTATATTCAGTCATAAGTTGATGCGTCGTCAGGGATGGATGTCCAGCTGATGTTGGGTAGTCAGTTGATAAACAGTGATATGTATGTACAGTACATAGCCGACTTACGTATGTAAAAGACACTATGATCAGGGTCACGGCATCCTCCAACAATAGTCGATGCGCTGATGAGACAAGTAGGATTGCCGATATAGCCGAAAGATTCTGGATTGCTTGCGATGGCCGAAAAAAGACTGCAGATCGAATTGATCAAAACCCTAGGATACGAATCCAACATGAAAGATAAAACCATACTTTTGAAGGTTTATATAGGCGAAGGCAGTACCGTTCACTTGATGAGATTTACGCAAATATTCAAAAACCATATTCTGCAGGATATCAGTATTTGGATGCGATTGATACATCTAGTAGTGGGATCATCTCAGTTTGAGACAAATTAATGAAGGCTGTGCAACGATTTACGCCGTGTATCAATATATTCTTTGCGCCACTGGCTTGCAGTTCCCCTAATTTGTTGATCTGGAACCAGTTTAGTGGTTGTATTCAATGACGCAAGATGAAGAAGTACGTAGGTTTCTTGAGCTAGTGTCCAATTTCCTCCGGCTGTGCAGGTTGTGGATCATCTATCGGTTCGATCCTTGGTAGAAATTTAATGGCGTTACCCACCGATCGAGAATTGGCCTTGGTCACTTAAGCCAAACCATTCAAGGCCGAATCATACAAGCAACTCATATTTGAACGCAGCACTTACTTGATACCAAACGCAACTGTGTATAGAGTCTGACTTGGTACAAGAGAGTCTAGAAATTTCCCTTGTAGCTGAAATAGGTGTGTTTGTGCAACGAAGTCCGAGCGTTGTATCGCCTGTTGATAGCACAAATCAGCAAGTATGTATGCATCACTCAAAGGGGTAAGCACCGTTTGATTATCCGGGGTTGTAGTGTTCCAAGCAAAGTTGTCAATGACAGCGCCACCCCATGCATACTGAGCTAATTAGTTAAGCTTACGAGAAGGAGGATTCGAAAGTATCTACGTTCAGGAGTTTTGCGCTTATTGAATTAGCTAAATTCTCGACCCAGATGAATCCATTAGAAGCTCGCCGGTTTGATGTCACTCGTGAGCCTGCAGAGGGCAAAGGTGGCCACAGCATAGGAGGGAGGGGGACTGTTCCATTGGCTATTGGGGGCGGTTAAGCGATCATGATGGCAACTTGGCTAGATTCATAGAAGGTTACCTCCATTAGAAGTCCAAGAATCACCGAACGCCACTATAGTCCTTCGGTCTGTCACCGTCAGGTAATACATATACACTATGACATGTGTACCTAGTTGCACCGAGGTTGATTCCAGTGTTGATCTCTACAGCACTGGTAGAATCTAGCGGACCGCATGCCGGTTCAAGGGCTAAAGTAAGAGGAGAAGATGCATTTACAAGGACTGCAAACTCTTGCCCAAGAGCAGCCTTTGGGTTGATTAGGAAGAGAAAACTAACGGTCAATGGCAAAGACAACATTTCTCGTTAATCGCATTGAAGGAAAGTTTGTCAGCTTATGTAGCACTAAGACGCTTCCAAACCTCGTGCCAGTGGTGCATATATGTGGCTTCGAGTTCTCAGAATCATTCGACCTGCTGACCGTCGTACTTGGGCACTTCACCAGAAGATCAGAATTCCTGAGCATGCTCCCTAACGGCAGGACTCCGGCGAATGATACCGAAAATTCCAACAGAAGGTTGACTTTGGTAGGCTTTCGCAAATAGCATGATGCAAAACAGTCTCTCGAATTGTGTAAATTATCGTTAAAATAAAATCTTCCGTGAATCCCCATTCGGTAGAAATGCGTTCACTTGTGGGAAGTCCCTTCAGTAAGTATGGCTGATTGTGATCTTGAAAAGTACTAACCCTGATGTCAAACCACGTACATACACACTCGAATCAGGTGGTACGTGCCTTATGGTCGCCCATGAACGTATGTTATGTACATGAAACAACTAAGTGGTGTCAGGATGATACTACCACATATCGCTAGACACAAACATCTGATTGACCCCCAAGTAAAACCAGTTCTTTCCCTTGTCTGAGTGGCAGCTGTAGCATGCTGCCCTGCTGCATTGTCTCATGATGTTTGATTATACATTCAACCCTGATTTCAGAATTTCAGATAAGCCACCCTGAACAGTTCGAGTACTCGGATCCCCTTTGAAAAGGCTAGCAGAGAAGCCTTCCCCATCAGGATGATTGACCTAGCAGCAGTCAAACATCTCTTACCTAAGATAGACAAGTACTGCTATGAAGCCGTAGGCCCGGTACGTTGGTTCACCTTATGGTAACCGACGCTCCACATGAAAGCCTTTTGTATGCCCAAGTGACGTATCAATCATTTTATACCGTGGCCGTTCTCGCAAGTGAAATCTAAGGGCGTTGGTCGCAGATCGGAAGTTTAATCGGCCGTCAGACGTTTTGGAAAGACCAGCACATGTCAAAGGGATGACGATGACGTGGGCTACTGCGGGGTGTTGGCACTCTTCGGCAGTCGCAATTGCTTCCGCAGTTCTTCCGAGCGGTCCTCTATCTTCAATTTTTTTTTCTGATTGTAAAATGAGCGCAATGCTTTCCGCATCCTCTCCAGTGGCTTCCCGTGTCTCCAGTCAGCACTTTTTCTGAACCAAGTTGTGTCTACAAACGTGCCTAATGCTCCTGACGCAATAAAGATAGTCTTTAAGAAGGTCAATCTCGGAAGGGTCCAGTCAGGAAGAACATTGACATTTCGTCTTGCGGTAGATTCGTCAGACTGCGCAAGAAGGCCAAATTGCATCAGACACAGAAACCCTTCCATTTACGGTTGTGCATTGATGAGATTCTCATGCTCAATGAAGGGCAGCGATCTACAGGTATCCGAGCACAAGTTCCGCAAGAGGGCGAAAATGAAGGAGACACGCGAGCTTCAGTTTCAAAAAAGCTCGAGTTAAACGTGAACGGTCCGTGCACTATGAATTCGTATGGTCACCTGACCGTGGGCCTCGAAAAAAACTATATAGAGCCAGAAAAGCCATTTACTTTTCTTTGATTCTTCCACAATCAAAAACGCCCATGACGATAACCAAGGTGCAGAGAGATGAGCGCGACCCCCTCCGGGTTGGGACACGCTTTGACATCGCCCGTTCGGCACCCCATACCTTGTTATAACAATAGGGACGGGCTAGTGTTTTCCGATGGCGTCAAAAAATTGTGTTGAAGATGCAAACAATATACTGTTGGTTTCGCTTGCTTCAATTGTGACTGTGGATGTGCTTGCATGATGATTTTCCTTTCTGTTATTCAATGTCTACGACAGAGCAGAAGATGGGTGAAGGTCGTATTCTGATCGTACTGGAGGCATCAAATGTGAGTCATGCTCTACTTCCGGATGGTGCTCATCCAACTGTTCCAAGAGACATTGTAGAAAGTTTGTTTGAGCATACATACTTGGTAGCGATGGATTCTGGACCAGGACGACATTATTATCAAAAAGACCGTTATAATAATTTGCCTTATGGATGTGTTGGCCCGATACAAATGACCACTTTTATTTGCTATCTTCACGATGAACCGAATCCGTCCGACTAAAAAACACTCGAAAAGAATGATGATTACATGGAAACTGAAGCGTAACCGAATCCTGAAGACTCTAATCCTCTTGCGACGAGAGTAAATTGGTTTGCTGCTTCCCGTGTTCGTTTGAGTGAGCGTGAACTTCCAACGACTTATGAGCTATGACCACAAAGAAGAATACAGAGCGTACTTTAGAACGGCAGCCGCAAAAGATTCTTTTACCTCCTTGGTTGCTTTCGATGCAACAAAATTATCCTATGAAGCGGTTACAGATGGGGCTTGTTGACGAACTGCCGTTTCACTAATACGTACCGCGAACAAAATCTCACGTATCCAACTAGCAGCGACAGCACCGCCGGCACCTCCGCCACCACTAAGGCCGCCGCCAGCACGACTTAATAGCGTGCCGAGGATTTCTATAAGATTGGGCACAACACTGTAGGCAATCCGTCAGTCCCTTGCAGAGTGTAAGAAACATGGATAGATACCTCCTGGGTGCAACGCTCGCGAAGCCCTCTAAAACGGCTTTCATGATTCGCCGCCCGTAAAGTTGTATCAGACGTTCTTTGTCCATAGCGAGAGCGGTATCAACAGAGCTCCGTTGTATGAGGTTGCACTACCCAAGAACACATCAACATAAGCTGCTTCCTCGTGACAATGTCGATCTTACTATGAAATTAGATGCTTGCACTAAAGAATAACGTTCTTGAAGTGATAAGGCAGTGATAGTACAATTCATTAGCGCGTCGAGCGCTCCCGGAGGTAATGTATAGAAAGAACGTGTAAAGTCTTGAGCAACCTTCGTACAAGAAGGGCAATCAGTACAATTAATGGCAAGAAACATACGGAGAAACACCTACCCGATCCATGCAAACGAAGAATTCCTGAACAATATCCGGATTCTGATAGAGGAGTCAGTAAGCGCAGCTCCCAACGGATTGAATTTTACAACTGACCGCCTCCATCGCACCCGGCGGTGACATCGAGTTCAACGAGCATTCTAGCAGCATCGGGAGCGCAGATCCAACAATTGCCACCGCCTCGGGCGTAGGTCCAGTTTTGACGTTCAATGCCTCGCCGAGCATCAGAGAAGGCGGGGGGTTAAGTTGGGAGATGAGCGAGACAGAGAGGGACAGCCATGATGCGGTCAGCTGTCGTCGAGCAGCATGGCATACAAGTCCTAGAAGGGGACCAGGGGCGAGACTTATGAGGGTAGTGTCTCCAGGAAGGCAGGTTATAGATTTGAAGAGGTCGCTCAAGGCCTATGGGATGAAGAAGACACATAAACGTCGTGGGACAAAAAGGAAGCAAAGGGTACGTACACTACTGATACCCGCATCTGTAGACCAGACATTAACCACCGCCTCTAACGTATCCGATATTGTCTTTCGTAGACTGACGATTCTTGGCTCTTCTCTTGCGCGTTGCATGGTTTCTAGCGAAGCATCTGACTCTGAATCGCGTTCCCCGAGGATCACCAGACCGTCTGTCGTCCGTGTCAATCCCTTCGCCAGACCGGACAGTGTCTCGAGCTCGATGATGATGATCGCTCGAGATTCATCGGGCAGCTGAACAAGGGTCAGCAAGCACTTAGAAGATTCACTTCATCCGACTTACTGAAGATGAAGATTGTAAAGCTTCGGCCAGCTTCCGAGTGATTGGATCAACGATAGCCTTTAGCCTTGCTGAGTATGTTACAAGCTGAGGAACCTACGAACGACATACTGCCAACGGTTCAATCTGTTCATGCGCAGGTAAAGCCTGAATGACACTGGCGATCGACTGAACAACCTTGCTCTTCTCCGATTCCTGACCAGTGGTCAGACACCCTGTCATCCGAAGACGTGAAAACTGCATACGGGTATGCTTCCTAGTGCCGCGTGCAGTTGACCGAATGCGCCGATTTCAGGCGCTAACGTCTTTCGGTTCGCATCGCACAAGTTGCGCAGGGCGATGGCAGCTTGAAGACATAGTGCAGGGTCCGTGAGGGCAGAGGCGACGTACGTTAGAACACTCATCAAAAGACCAGAAGACATGGAAGGTTGGCTGGCGAACCAGGAGGAGTAGGCCCCTGAGCGAATCAGCATAAATAGAAGACCGCTTTTGAGGATAGAGACTGGTACCAATGAGACCCAGCGTTGTTCGGCGTATTCTACCGGTGCCGGTTGAAGGTAGCCGTCCAAGAATTTCCGGGCCAAACACTCGAGGAAGGTGAGGTGTCGTCTCCATATCTATCGCTTCCTGGATAGAGGTGATGCAATGCAACGTTGCCTCTATTTCCTGCGCAGCATGATTAATGGGACGCGGTACATAATGAGAATGGAAGATACCCACCTGCCAGCCATCTTGTTCTTGTCTGACGTTGAGACGTTGGATAGCATCTTCCACCAGATAACCAAGCATATCGTGTCGGAGGACGTAGTAGCTGCCTCACATGAGCGAAAGTCGGTATTGACGATAAGAACCTACGCATTAATGAGAGTGTCACCGACATCTCTTCGATATCTGACGTTGTAAGATGTGAGCTAAGTGCGAAGGTGAAGTCGGCATCACAAAACTTACACCTGAAATTTCTCAACCTGGTCTAGTGTAAAGTGTATCTCAGCCGTTGACCGCGTTAGGTCAGGACGATGGGACGAACCTTTTGACCATCCAGCACCTTTACCAGGAAAGGCGACCTTCCGTCGCAAAACCTGTACAAGCTGGCTATATACGGCCTTCGCCAGTACTTGTACTTGAGCACCGGCATCCACGGGTTGGGATCCGCTGCCCTCTGCTTCATCCTCAACGTAGTAATCGGTGCTCCACAACGCTTCCTGGAAAAGATACCAGAAGGCTAAAGTCATCTCACTTTCTTCCTCATCGACGCCATAATAGCCCCTAAGACCTGTATAGGACAGCAAAAGACGGAGGAATGATTGACAAAGTTCTCCTCTAGTTTTTGTGGGTACAATAGGTGTGCCAGGGGGCGACGGGGCGGGCACAACAGGTATCGGAGAGGCTAGATTTGCAGAAATGTAGGAAGTGGAATGATCACCCAGCGCTATAATGAGCTTGCAAAAAGAATGCGAAATTTCGTCGATATCTCCTGATTGTACTGTAGCTTGTACGATCTTGCTGCCTTGCGAGTCGATCCAAATAAGCAAAGGCTCCGTCAGCGTCCGTGAGCCCGACCCATCCGAGAGGGCAGATTTTGTCATAATTTCCTGTATGGCATCCGACGCGGCCTCGAATGCTTCGTTGTCGGATTCGGCGCGGGTGAGGAGAGATATGAGAGGAGGAATGAGAGGTGTTATGTCGCTCGATGGGATAATTGACATCCATGATTGGAAACACTTCAATGCCGACGGGATCTGTTGCGAAGATTCTAATGACGATCGGACTGCTTGCACGACCATAGAAATGGCGTCCTTGAGTGACTGCTGGATCTGAAGCCTTGACAAATCTCTTAACACATTGTCACATCCAAAATAGACGCAACAACTCACTTACTCGAGCCAATCAAATCAGCATTTCCAGCTTCTTCGGCAACTATAGCAAGAAAGTCGTGTATATATTCTGCAGGTGCTCCAGCACCCGAAAAGGCCATAGTACATCCCATGATCCACTCCGGCCAGCGAGTGGGATGTCCCGGAACCAGTTTGAGCGCAAGGGATGTGAGCGCAACGAACAATTTTCGAAGGATGAATCTACTACGGCCGATCGACATAGAGTGTGCGGTGAGTTGAACCAATAGATCCCGGAGAGGTCCTGCGTGTTCCACTGCAAAGTGTTCCCTGAAAACTTCGGCTTAAACGCGCGGTACAATAGAGCGGTATGGACTAGTTACTAACCAGTCCCTGGCAATCTTCACCTGCGCCGTGTGCGCACCGAAAAACTGGACATTTTGATCAGGATGCTCCAACAGCGGGATCACAAGTCCCCAAGCCTCTGGTCGTTTTTGGAGCTCAAAGAGCTCACTCTGTAACCGCTTGAGGTCTTCTAGAGAAGTAGATGCTGTCGGAGGCGCGTACGCCTGTTGAATCAACTGAAGATGGTGATATGGGTGGGTTGAAGCAAGCTTTGCGGCCATTCACTCACTTGCGCCGTTCTTTCAACATCGGATCGCGACAGAACAGGAAGAAAGCTCGTATCCACAACCATTCACCCGCGTGGATTCGCGAAACTATGATACAAGGAAGGATTGTGAAAGTCAAAAGAAGCCTCGAATAATCAAGGATGTAGAAATTCGCCGCTTTGTGATCGTGGGAAATCCAATCATGTCCTTGACACAATGACGACCGGCCGCTTGCTTGAGCTTCTTGACTGTGAAGTTCCAATCAGTACGGTCGCAATTTTTGACATTCTTGTCTATGGAATCTGCGGTATGGATGACAACCCATGAAACGAACTATGCTCGAGAAACTCGGTGTTTCAGGGCAACAGTGTACCTCCAAAAAGCGCTGAGTCTCTGACATCGTGAGGATTCCCGGGAACTGTTACTGTTACTACATAGCCATCATCCTCATCAGACTCACGAAATTGTCCAACTCGGATCACTAGTACTTGGTCTTAGAATGTCCGATAGTCTCAAGCTGAGGTCGTCTCCCGACTCCATTTATAAAAAAAATATGAAGTCTTGCGGATACGTAAAACGGGAAGAGAAGAAAGCGAGAAGAAGAATCAGTACCTCCTGTTGAGTTGCTGACCTTTACCCGGGTTTACTATTTACTATTCTGATATCTACCTACGCCAACTAAAGCTATGGTCGTAACAGTAATGATACGCCACGGTAGACCTAAGTAATCCTCAAGCACTGACGACGCTTGGTGCATCAAAAATGTTTGATCCTACCTATGCAGTATCACTCAGGCCATCTCGACCGTGACGGCATCGTCAAACTATGTGCTTGACAACGAGGGAAAAACCTTCCCGTCAGTGATGAAACAACTTAAAGAAGCCTCCAACCCTCCCCATTCTTGATCTCCATTTTTCACCCGGTCTGGAAAGAGGTCGTCCGCAGCCACAGCCTTTTTGTACATCTCGACAACCCGTTCTCTGAATTGCCTATTTCGACTAATCGCGATGAAATCACCCTTTCCTTCGCATTCATGGTGTTCGTTATCACAACGACCAATTTTTCCCTCCCATGCGCAATGCAGTCGAAATCGACATCCGCGGCGATTCGTCCATCATCAAAAACTGCGATGTTGCCTCCGAAGTCATCGAAGATTGGCATTACCGAGGATGTATCTGGCTTCAAGAGAGAACTCGGACCAGCTAATGAGATTCACACGCGCTTCATGGTTGATGCAGAGAACATCTATGAACGTTCCTTGTACGATGAAGAGCTTAACACCCGTGGTGTCGATTAGGATGCAGATATACTCGTTGAGCGTAACCTTCTACGGAAGGCCGAAAGCGTCGTGAGAGGTCTCCTAGGATTCAAGAGGAGAGACGACCGACTACTTGTTGTTCGCAAGGATCTTGATGGCCTGGCCGAGGGCAAGTTTTCAAAAAACTGTTCAGCATCAGAAAGAAGGTCCTGGGTACCGTCTTGTGACGTCCTTCGTAAGAGACGCTTGTCGTTCGTAAGGTTCCCGATGGCCTAGCCGAACGCAACTTTTTCAAAATCGGCAAAAGGGTCGTGGGTACCGCCTCACGCCGTTCCCCAGAAAAGACGCTTGCCGCTCGTGAAATGTCTGACGGTCTGGCCGAACGCAACTTTTCCAAAAAAATGTTGAACATCGGAAAGAAGGTTGTGGGTACCATCTTGAACCGTTATCCGGATACATCTGCCTGCTCTGAACAAGAACTTTTCTTGAGCGTCATCATGACGAGAAGCTCGTAGCACGGACGGAGGATGACTTGCTATATGCGCGTGATTACTAGCTTGATGATGGATGTGCACAGTAAGTCTTGCTGCCGCGCCCGCTGCCTTTTGGTTGCTTCGTGGTCAATTTTTCGTGTAAGTCTATACGTTGTGGTTGGAATTACATTTGGGGGAGGGGTTGTAAACAGACAGAGTATGAAGTTAGCACTAGCTAATCTGCCCCGGAAAACCAGTGAGAAATAAGACCAATAACGAAGTCTGTATTGTACCATTTTTACATCTCAGAACGTGAACGCTAGTGGCTGATAAATGCTTGCTTGTTCAAGGGGTTGATGCATGTATGATCTTCAGCTTAGCAGACCCGTCTAGTATTCCAAGAATTGTGGTGGAGAAATGTGCGTAGGTAATTCAAAGGTGGTTCAGCTACAATCGCCGGCTCCTGAGGTGAAACATTACAACAAGACAAAGTAGAAGAATCAGATTCGACGATGGAAAAAGTCTCATCGCCAAGTTGTGTTGAATTGTGCTGGTAGCCGATGGTGCCGAAGGCGATGAGGTAAAAGTTGACCCAGGACCCGAATCAGAAAGCTGGCGAGGAGCGTAAACTGATGGAACTGTTACGACAATGCTGTCCAGGTCTACATGACGGTGTTTTTCGGTCAACACATGCCGAATAAGGTCGTAAATGAGTTATGACCCACCGAAGAAGGACTTGTTGATACCCGCAAGGTTCTCAATCGTCAGAGTATGTAAAGAATCATCAAGATTGGATGCAACGTATTCCAAAGTCGGCTTCATCTGCTCACAGGTTGCACCGAAGGCACCGCCACATCCTGACACACCGCTGTAGACCTCGGCGGTCTTGTTGTCGAGTATGACGTTGTAGAGACCATGATCATTCTTCTTGTCACCGAAAACATAGACAGCGGAGCCTAGAATATGATGATGAGGTTTCAAATGATACCAAAAGACTAGGCGTTGTACAATGGAAAGAAAGGGAGACAGTAGCTTTATCTTCGTTTGTGAATGACGTACCGCCACCGCTAAAGTTGGGCGACTTATTCTGATTCCAAGTCCCGGAGTACTTGAGTGCAGCGTTGTCCTCCTCATACGTCGTGTTTGTCACAGTAGCTCTGATTGACCACGCTTAGATTCGTAGTATCATGGAACGGAAGACATACCCCGCCGGTGCAAGCTGTATTGTTGTTTGAAGATAATCAAAGAGGAAAGTGTTTCCACCCACGTCTTCATTCTTGGCACCCACATTACGAAGGGTAAGAGTATGGAAGGCATATGTGAGGTTGTTCGTGCCATAGAGGAGTGTTGACCCAGACGAATTACTTGTCGCATACGCGCTCAGCGTCGAAACTGTTGAATCAATCTCTATTTCATAAGAACCGTATGATGGGCCAGAATAGCCGTAGATGAAGATTGCAGGGCCTTGAACAACGCGTCTGTCAGCCAAGATGGATGCACCCTTGACGAAAACAAGACTCGCCAGTGAAATTGAACGTTACAGATGCACCAACGAGATCTGTTTTATGATACGTTCCCATCCACCAAGGCGTTGCACTAGCATCGAAAGAGGGACTTGAGGGGTCGGGCGTTTGCCATGCAGACTGATTGGTATAGGAGAGCACACTATCAAAATCGTCTACAGTGATGTTTAAGTTGACGGCTGAAAAGTCCATTTACTTCGAGATATTGGAAGGGGGAAAAGGTATCTGTTATGAAGGGGGTCAAGAAGCATCCCAGTCCAGGACTGATGGACCGGCAATATCAATCAGATTTGCACACTCCAGTATGCCCTCACAGGCCTCTTGCCATTGATTTTTTGATCCACATATCATATGTCCTTGTACTTAGAGCGGGAGGTTCAAAATTTACAGTACTTTTCATAACGATAGGCTTTGGCGGGCAAACCTGGACAAAAAGTTATATTTGCTCCTTTCAACCTTGATCTCGTACTTTCAACTTCATTTCAAA
>JAGGAQ010006233.1:0-24739 GCA_017657225.1 Termitomyces sp. T69sscA
AATCCAAAGTTGTATTAGACAGGGTAATCAATGATACAATGGTACTAATCACCTAGCAGAGGGAAATCCAAAGAGAATAAGTCTAAGGATTCCCCGCTGCTCGGTGCGGCGCATCAGCGGGCGGCGGAGGCATGGGAACAACTGTACAGGTGACCGGAGCTAACCTTAACCTTGGGTAATGTTCGAACAGGAGGGACGCGAAGTTCCGGGGATTTCCAAAAAAGGAAATGACCTCCGGAGATCTCCGGGGGTCTAGAACGAGTCCCGGAGGTCTAGGGCAAGTCCCGGGGGTCCTGGGGCAAGTCCCGGGGGTCCTGGGGGTGGCATAGGATGTGCTCGAGAATGGAAATCGAATGGAAGTCCCCTGACAATCACAACCTGTGCATCACCCATTGTTACTCATATCATTCCTCCATCCATGGCCCACCCATCATTCTATCACAGCTGCACATCATTCCATCACCCTCTGCATCAACTGCACACCGCATCATCCTGCTGTCCTTCCACTAATCTTTTTTGCTCACACTCCCAAAGCAACACTTCTCTTCTTTTAGGAGACTCCTTTGCATTGCACAACTATAATTGACACTTGCCAGCCTTGCATAATTTCTGGATCATGCCTGGAACCTCAGTGTTATAACTCATCACTGGGGCTAGAACTTGTAGCCTGGAGCTTACCTCTCAGTATATAAGTCATAGAGTAGCATTTGTTACAGTAGTCTTGATATTGCCCAGCCTATTTTCTGCCTATTTTCAGTCTCTATTGATTATGGTCCTCCCTTGTTCATTTTGTATCTTGTTTCATACTTCATCTCATATTTGTCTCATTTCCTTTTGTCTCTACTCATCTCATATCTCTCATCTCAATCCAACTTCTTTTCTCAACTTTCTTGTCTTGTCTTTTTCTCTCTCTGTTTACCTCAAGTCTCATTCTTTCTCTCTCGACTATCAGGGGACTTCCATTTTTGGCACTTCACTACGCCCCAGCCCACCACCTATGCCACTCCCTGAGACCCCCGGGGCTTGCTCCAGACCCCTTGGGCTTGTTCTAGACCCTTAAAGATCTCTGGAGGTTGTTTCTTTGCAAAACCCCCAGGGATCTTTGGAGGTTGTTTTCTTTTTAAGAAATCCCTGGGACTTCCTGCACTTCCTGCTCAAGCGTTATTCAAGGTTAAGGTTAGCTCTGAGTTCTATGACATTCATCATCTGCAGTTTTTAGATGAGACAGTAGAAGTCAGGAACTAGATCTATGCAATCACTCTGTGCCCGCTGCTACCCATCAAGGAGATCCGAGCTAGTTAGACCACTTCTCAGCAGTTAGCCCAGGCGTTTACCACCAACTCTCTGCCCCACGCCTTTTGCCTCTTTGTCTGGACAGACAAAGAGATGGCCCTGATGCTAATCTGTACATGTCCTTGTATTCTTCAATCACTCATAGTGGCATTGATGTGCTTGATCCTAACAGTTGTTTCACATCACAGTTCATATACATGAAGACTGATTGATATCTTGCACAGGTTTGTGTGGCTTGCACCCAAGACCACTTATAAGGTCTCCAATGGCATTGATAAGTTTTGATTTTATTGTCATTGACAAAGGCAATGAGCATTACTCTGATCTTGCCAGGGCTGTCAGGGGACTTCCATTTTTGGTCTACACTGACTCCCCCTTGAGGCACTTCACTATGCTTCAACCCACCTCCTGCACCACTCCCCAGGACCCCTGGGGCTCACTCTAGACTCCTGGGGCTTGCTCTAGACCTCTGAGGCTTGCTCTAGACCTCCAGAGATCTCAATCCTTAGACTTGTTCTCTTTGGATTTCCCTCTGCTAGGTGATTAGTTACTATTGTATTGTTGATTATCATTCCTAATATAACTTTGGATTTCCCTCTGCTAATCATGTGATTGAGCCATAACTCCTGGAGGTCACCCTTACAAGGGCTGCTGGTGGTCACTGGCGCTACCTCATTCTTGTCAAACAGATTTAATAAGGACAGGAGGGTGTTTTTACTTTGGAAACTACAGATAGCCTATACAGTCTGATCACTACACATATGCTCACCCTTGTCCAAACCTGTACAGTATCTGTTTTGTGTCTTACATTTCCACTGTAGATATTGAAATACAAACCTTGTCAATGAATATCTTCAAATGTTGATTTGATCTAGATGTGGCTAAGGATAAGGATGACCAGGAGTCCCATTCAAACCTGGGCAAAGGAATAGAAGGTTGAATGTACTACTCTCTTTTGCCGGTAGCTGCGGCCCATAACTAGCAGAATGTCTTCAATCTGCGATAAGAGACGCGTCAAATACTTGCGTGTGTCGTCGTAGAAGCACAAGCCAACCAGGGTCGGCGATTGCCGACACTAGTCGGAACAGCCGCGGCTGAGCCACACTTCTCTGAAGGTTCGTGAGTTGGGTCCATCTTCGTTGAGTTGTCATATCTGTAAACAGTGACTCAGTCTCCCTTTTTTGAAACGCGCAGCCCAGTATTATACTTGGTATGCCAGTATTCACCAGGCATCGTTCTTCCACTACCGTCAATTTGAAAGAGGAAGGACGCAATGAGCTCGGCAATCCCGCAAAACCTCAACTACGTGATCTCATCAAAGTAAAACGGCTCCATGGCAATAAGCCCCTCTACTTTCGCCCTGAAGGTCAATTCATGGATGCGGAAAACGAGATGATCTTCTTTTACTGGCAGGATGACTTAGGGCCCTTCCGTCTCTCAAGTCTTTGTCTGAAAACAGGTCAATGGAAAGAGATGGTATGCCATTTGCTTTGGATTACTTAGTTCACTGTACAACTCGTTGATGGTCTACGTAGAGAGGATTTAAGAAACTTGAGCACCCCTGGAGTCCACTATCCAGAGAACTTCATGTTAAAAAAGCGCCTTTGCCTCAGTGTCGAGGAGGTGCCAACACTTTCTGCGTTATCAAAGGTCATCGCGTCATTCTTCTATTTGGGGGTATGAGATCAGACGGCAAGCTTTGATACTAAGGTTGAAAAGTGGACTTGGGTTATGCGTGATGAGCCCTACCCGTCACACATCCCCCAATTTGGCTTTTCTTGTGAGGCTATACCAGTTTATGGTGGAAAGCAAATCTTACTACTCCCTGGTTGCGTGGACGAAGCTTTGGATCCGGTTAGTATAAGCCTCTTCTCAATTGCATCGTATTCACATTGTACCTGTCGAACCAGCCCTACTACAACTTTTCTGCCTCTCATGTTGTTCTGTTTCATATCACTAGCCAGACGTTCCAAAGGTATAACGATGTGGAAGGAAACTTCCCCGAAAAGGTATATGGCATCAATTGCTTTGTCGTCTCTAGCAATCGACTTCTCGACGGGCGACTGGCTATCAAAGCCGAGCCAGAGGAAGGACTGCCCCAGGGAATAGTAAATGCCTGCACTTCAGTCATTCTGGCTACTTGGCATGACGATGTACTTGGCGATGACAATCCCAGCAACGACGAGGATGATAATAGTCCAACTCATGACCTGCCCGAATTATGGCTTCTTAATCTTTCGACGACACAACCCTCGGACTGTTGTTGTCTTGAACTTCGAGAGAAGCTGGAGTCACTAGAGATCACTATTGCTTGCTGTGACGCTCTCCCTGATAAACGAATTCTCTTATTTGGTTCGACCGTTGAAAATGCAGACTTCTTTGATCATTGCATCGAAATCAACCTGCATTGATCTTTCTACAACTCCACACCGTTATATGCCAGCTTATTCATACATCCTCATCATTGCTTTAGCAGTGGGGTCGAATATCCCTTGTAGTTCATCTTGATAATATGCTATAGAGTAAGAATGAAGTAGCCAAAGTAAGATTCTTGTGTTCAGGTCATTCTGAGGGGAAATATATAAGTGGACCAGCGGGTCCGGAACCTGATGTCAGCGTGTATGGGAGCTGTCCAGATAAGTTACAGCCATGGATCCTTGGGAACCGAGATTTGATCAGAATGGTTCCAAGATCAGAATCACGTAAATTCACTCACTCTGCTATCGTACAATCTCTAGAGCGTTGCGAGATGGCGGCCGCGATGGTTTGAGAAAGACAAAAGCCAAACCGCAAGTGGCTGTGTCGGAGTTCTAAATCGATCTCTTCCCCACTATGTCACTTCGTTCAGCAATGAAGCGTAGTTCCAGTCCGTTTACGCCACAAAGCTCGCCATTGCCGCCTCCGAGCGTCCAACTGCCGCCACACAGCTCAGAAACCCATATGATCCCGCCATCTCTCTCCGCTTCTACGTCGTCACACTCGGCCGTCTCGACATCGTCAACCCAGGCCTCTGCAGCTCATTCTCCGAACCCAGTCCATCCGCCTGCCAACCACTCTATTCTATTGTCACCCCATTCCCAGTCTCATCATCTCAGTGTGCCGGCTACACCAGGATATACCCCGAAAGTCTCTTTTGACACCTTTGAGAATAAGTCTGCATCCATGTTCTCGTTTACACTCCAGGTCAAGTCGGAAGGATACGTACGCACTCGTTCGACGCGTGTATTCCTCTGCGCTTCGTCGCCAGATGAAAGTGGTCGAGAGGCACTCGACTGGTCGCTAGAAACCCTTGCCCAGGACGGAGATGAGTTGATCGTGTACCGAGGCGTCGATGAAGACGTACTAGGTGTGTCTCATTGTATCTTTACCCGTCCGATGTGTGTTGAATTTGTCTTAGAGAAGGACCACGATATTATACGGGAGGAGGCACGTGAACTGATGAAGGCCATCCAGGCGAAAAGTGTAGAAGCAGATCCGGATCGCAAGGTCCGTATCTCACACTTTCAGGTGTCTTCGTGTCTGATATCGGTTTTTTAATTTTCCAGCTCTCTCTTATTGTTGAATACATTCCCGGACGTATCACCGATACCCTTGATCGCCTAATTGCGCTCTATCGGCCTGACAGCGTCGTCGTTGGAACTCGCGTCAAGCGGTCCATGCTTAGCGGGCTAGCGAAGAATATGAACATGGGTTCGGCGATTGGGAGTGTAAGCAAGTGAGTTGCGCAGCGGGTCCTTTGCGTGGCGAATCTAACTCTGCGATATCTAGGTACTGCCTTACACATTCACCTGTGCCTATCATCGTGGTCCGACCAGAGCGCAAAATCCGCAAGATAGTTGAGAAGCGCCGTGCTGATCCCAAGCGCGGGACGCATTTTGAGAGCCAGTTTGATAGCTGAAAGGAAGCACCAGGCTTTTGCTTTCAGGTTTGCATCTCCGATGCGTTGTGGATGGGGCAATTTACTTTTCCTTAGCTTACTTGTATTTTTTGATAATTGCCGCATCACACACTGATTTCTGTATATTTAGACTTAGATTACCTATAATTTAATCAACTCTGGTTGATGAGCCGAGACCAGCTATTGGAGTGAATCCTCCTGAGTGTAAGTATCTGGGTTGGATGATTAACTCGAGCCTCGCTGACTCTGAAGACTTTGAGGGAACAACGTGTCTCGATCCCACTGGCCCACTCTTCGTCATTCTCATCGACTGAAGAGGACTCCTGGCGTCGAAGGCTTGGTATCCTGGCTCGGGTTGCAGAAATCGGCGGTCATAATGCCAAGATCCAAAACATCTACGCGAGCCCTAAAAAACACTTTAGGGATGTCCGCGTAGTCTGATGAACTAGACCACCTTACGTGTTGGTTATTTGAACGCCACAAAGTCAAGGCGTAATACCGTACAATCTGAGTTCCCATGAAGACCACTCAAAGACAGGTAACGGGTGCGCCTCGGTGTTGAACACCCACTTTGAGAACGGGTAACTGTCTCCCTCCTCAAAGAGAAGAAAGAGATACTTTAACGTTTCGGCGAGGAAGAAACTGGAACCGCATGTCAGATAATAACACCAGGCACGCCGCATGGGACACACCTAGGCATATCGTCCAAAGGGCGGACAGGGTCCATGTCAACGTGAGCAACAGATGTATACCCGTACTGGGTTCTCGCATGTCGCTCAAGAGCGACGAAGATTTCATAGCCTCGTTCACGCCATTTCTCCTCCCCTGTTGTTTTCCACATATAGTACAGGCTTTCCACAGTCTGATGTCGGGATCACATCATTTGTCGAGTGCGCAGATTAAAACACGACCTACCTCCGGCCGCAGAAAATACGAGCCCCACGAATGCAAGTCATAATCCCTCTCCTTTTGGTTCTTAAGCGACCCCTCCTCTCTCAGGCCTGGCGGCACACCGACGCGTCCGGCGTCCTCCCATGCTGCTAGCTTCTCAACCCATCTCGTACCCTGCTTCATACCTAGTTTATCTGGCCCGAGTCCTGATTTCTGATCGGCGTATGCAATGTAGCAGGTGTATGAGAGCCCCGCGGCGGCCCATTTGTGTCGTTCACGCTCTTTGGCTGAAAGAAGGTCGTCAGGGATCGTGTGTGCGCCGAGCGCGAGAAGCCCAGGAAGGAAACACGCAAGATGCTCGAAGTCGTGGGTGACTGTTTGGTGGTTCATCGAAGCGATGTAGAGTAGCTCTCGAGTGGGCGTCACATAGAGTAGCTGTTGAATTATACCATTTATTGACTCTAAATCTAGTGAATAAGGTGAGTAAAAGGTTTGTATTGACAGATAGAGAATGCACATTGTGTCAAAGCCTTGGTGTCCCCCGACATGAGGTATTGTTTGAGAAGATATTCGTAGCCACTGTCGCTTGACGCTCCAACGGTGTATTGACCTGGTGAGGAGTATTTAGGAGAGAAGATAGACAGAAAGATAGAAAGGACGGACGGTCAAGGGGCTCGCCTGCTTTGGACCACCTCGTTGGGAATAGGCCGTCCTCAAGCTTGGTCCTATAGAGTTGTTCCATGATGCGATTGACCTGAGAGCCGTCATTGAAGAACGTCGACTCAAAAACTAGTAGGACTCACGGTTGTGTAATGCTCTTTCCTACCGGTGAGCTTTGCGAGATACTTAAACTCCAGTTGACAGCTTGCTACTTCTGAAAATAGTGTCGCCAATCCCATCCAGCCCATACCAGTCAATCCACTGAACATCCACGATGAGAACATGTCGAGCATCATATGAATAATCAAGATACTCACTTGTGCACATTCACCGAGTAGGCAGGAAATCCGGATGGTGTATCAAAGACGGGAAGCAAAAGGACCCCGAGATCATCGGCACGCGCGAGAAGAATAGGTTCTCCTGAAAGTGAATATGCAGAAAGCAGGCCACCAAGATAGCGAATCACTGTCTCAAAAAATGGCACAAAATACTCCTGGTCATATCTAATTAATAAATTCATATAACTGGTAAACGCATTTGTACACACCGGTTTTGTCGTGAAGTTCTGCGCGGCTACCACTCGAACTGCATCATCAAATTCGTTTTTAAGCCCCATCATCCACATTGTGTCCATAGCATCGATCAATGTAACTCCCCAGCCGTTGAATCTATGTCGATGTTTAGCAACATAGACAAGTTCACATAGAATGGTGTCCTGACTTGCTTGAGTTTCCACCAGAGATAGAAAGCAGTTCATCTGCTGGAAACGCATACTCCATATAACCAGAGTACGCGTGTCTAAAGGCCCTCCGGACTTCGTCCTGCCTACGTTCCCATTTAGACAAGTTACTTTTCAAGATAGGAGATGGTTCTAGGAGAGAAACGTAGACATCATCTTCTTCGAACAAGTCCACATGGTCCGGAGGAGACCATGTAAACCATAAGAGCACATAAGTCAATACGGTGATAGCAGTGAAGGCAATCAACCCGCGTTTATAGCTTTGACGGAAACTCAGCCTTCCAAGGGGTTGAAAAGCGTTCGCTGGAACAATCATGATGTGTCCCCTGAGGGGGTAACACACACACTTGGACCCCTATCCATTTTTACTGACAATTATCCTGAGTCGTTTGATGCCAATGAGGTAAGACGGATATGATACCCGGTCAATTTTCGTCGCCATCATTGATATCAGCTGGTCGGCAAGCGCGGACATTAAAGTGCTTTTTGGCTGGTATTTAGGTACTCGCAAGATCATTTATTACGAGCAATTAGCAGCTTGTAGAAGTCATGACTGTGATGTTGATGCTACCCATCGTCTTTTTTCCAGCGCACTCAGCGGGCGCATTGGGCTGAATGCCGAACAGCTCGTGTTCCAGTCCACATTCTTTCTGTGCTCCCTCGTCCCGGCTATTTTTCACCTCTTTCAAAGACCTCATTCGACCCAAATTCGCAGGACAGTTTTACACAATTACAACAAAGCGCACTTAATCCAATTTTCTTAAAAACAATCGCCACTGGCTCTGGTATTCCTGTCATATATAACGAACTTTGGCTGCTGTTTCTCACGTAATTCAGGCCAGTTATTGTCTTTTCTTCTGCAACGCAACTGTGGTTTTGACAACTCGCTAATGATCAGTAGAAGGGGTTCATGAAACCTATCATCCAGTGGTTATCGCGATTGTGATTCCTTTAAGCGCACTAGTGAGTGCATCCTAGTATGTTGATCATAAACTTGATACGAAATCACTGTAAGACCATTATGATCTGCTCCTTACAACATTCTAAACGATTTTGTAATGTTGATTCGGCGCAGACTAATCGCTCACTATAGACAGTGGAAATATACGGCAGAATTTGGAGAAATAGGCGCTCACATTGCTGCCAATCTGAGTCATCCGTCGAACTGCTTGGTGACATCCGTATGTTAAGTACTGTTTGTTCGACAACATTCTTTGTGAACAACTTTCAGGAGGGGGTTGTTGTTGAAGCCTTTCAGCCTCGTGCTTCCTGTTCGACCGATACAAGGGCTAGAATTCTGATCTGAACAGTCCAGCTTTTCCCTCTTCCATGACGGCCCGAAATCTCGTATCAGAGACTTGTTTCAACTTCGTACAGAGGTTGTTCCCTCATGTTTGCTCACGTGGATTCTCATCCTTGAAACTTCGAATGGCATTGGCCTCGTGTGTTGCGCGTGCATATAAACACTTATTGCTGACGGGGGCTTCTGCTGTGTAACACATTCTGTTCTGTCGGAAACGACTAAGACCATCCTCGAATCCATTTCCGTTCTTTGTGACGTTCATGCTTTTCTTGAATGCACTGTCCTCAAAGAAACCAAGGTGGAAGAAGGAAGTGAAACCCGTCGATACATTCCTGAAAGACCCAAGGCCATCAGACCTTGTAATTGCGTAAGTCGAACAATTGACTTTTGACATTTCTGCTAAACTATAATCAGTATCATGGGGGCCACTGGAGCCGGGAAGAGTACGGTACGCCTCTTGATTTTGTAGCATTGGCGAAAACCATGTATGTAATCCCTTCAGTTCATAAATACATTGCTCGGGGAGCAAGTGGCCCCCGTCGGCCACGACCTTAATTCCTACACATCTCACGTTCAAGCCTATACATACAACGATCCGCAATTTCCCAATAATCGCATCGTGATGGTTGATACACCAGGTTTTGACGACACGGTCCTAAGCGATCGAGAAATTCTGAGACGCATAGGTGTATGGCTCGCTCAATCGTAGGGGCCCTTCATCCCGATCCTGTGAGAAGACTAATGGTACATCCAGGTATGACGCACATATGAAAATGGCGGGCGTGATTTACCTCTACGATATAAGCGCAAAGCGGTGGCAGGGCTCGACGGCGCGAAATTTTGAGGTATTCGAGAAACTCTGTGGTCAGGCAGCGGCGCGCAAAGTTGTCTTGGTGACGACTATGTGGGAGCAGGTCAACAAGGCTGTTGGAGAGAAACGCGAGCGAGAGCTGAAAGATGAGTATTGGAAGGGCATGATCAAGCATGGATCTGCTGTCCATCGGGGAAACCTGGACCAGATGGCGGCACAGGACACCGTCGACTTTCTTCTGGCGAAGGAAGCGATGTATCCTCTCCAGATACAAAAGGAGCTGGGTGAGATCAATAGGGCTCTGCAGGATACCGAGGCGGTGCGATTCCTTTCCGACGCACTCCAGGAGCTGCTCAAGTCGCGTGAAGAAGCCACTCCGATACTACGCAGTGCGGCTGATGACCCAGCCGCGACTCAGCGTGCCCTTGAGAATGACAACCAGATTAGGTCCGTCCTTCAAGAGATCTCTGTGAAGGGTCGACTCGAGATCCCACAGAGGTTATTGCGACTGTTTGGACGTGACAACTGAATGACGCATTCACTTATCATAACGACCGATTATCCAGACGCGATTGAAGCGACTGAAGGTCTGTCTAATCTATCGAGACAAAGCCTTGGATGACAGGGTCACTTTGCGTCCACTATTTCATTGTGATTGAAGTGAATGAAGTATTTCGACAAGTATTAACATCGCGGAGAGAAGAATTCTTTCCATTTTCCATTTACCAATCATGGGCATCGTGTTAGGAGTAGGTAGTATATCTGGCGTGTCAGCCGAACTGGACAGATTCACCACGACACTATAGGTTATATTTGAACGTGGCCTGTTGTGCGATCGATGAGATTGACGGAGAACACGAGGTGAGATGGATCAGGCATTACCATGCCAATGCCTTGCTTGAAGCGGCAGTGTTGGATTGAACATATAGCACATCCTCATCACACGACGAAAGCATCGTAGTTCTGGCATCAAAAGGCTTTGGGATCAAGTGAGAGCTATATATGCCCCTGATTGACACAGAGTGCACTATTTTTCGGATGAAGAAATACAAACATGCATTCCTTTCAAAGTGATCTCAGAGGAAGGACCAGCTCTTATACGGAAACTGTTTGTTTCTCGAGCCCCTGAAGCTTCGAATGGATTGGAAGCAAAAACGGCCGCAAGGTATAATCTTAATCGCAAGACCGAAACCACGAGGCAAGAACGTGAAGTGTGCCCGTTGACGAGATTGATTTCAGATCACCTCAACTGATCTCAGGAAATCAGTGAAATGATTGACGGTCAACCTCAGTCGTACGAATTTGATGTAGTCCCAGGGTACTGAATTTGATACTTGAAAATGGAGGAAGAAAAGAAATAATACCGTAATCAGCTCAAATGAGATGACAGAGAGATCATTACGAGAGCCAGGGAAAATACAAGCCAGATATGCTAGTATAATAGGTGTTAAGCCATCTGCATCTACCAAGATCCCCTAGCGCAACTGGGGCGGTCAGGTATTTTTTTGCATGTGAGCAATCAGAAAAACGGATGCTTACCCAGGAAATCTTGCCAAAGACTCTGGAAATAAATCCTTCCTTGCTGTCAGAGGATTCAGCAGGCAACGTGCCCAGAATCCTCCGGAACTCTTTCTGCATGCGCTCAATGGATAACGCTTCCTTTGGGAACATCTTGATGATCTGTCGCGCGGACTCGGTCGAGTCGTTAAAGCGCGCCATCTGCGAGCCACGTTCAACCAGCATGGCCCACGATTTCTTGAGCTGCGCCTCGCGAAGCTCAGCGACATCTGCGCGGACCTCGTTCCACTTGACAGTAGCGAGGATGACGTATCTGGGGGCTTCGGGTTCTGAGAGCTTGGTTGGATGCATGAAGGTTGCAGTAGGATTGTCGCGTGCCTGGCTGATCTCGTATAGGTAGATTATTCCACCGAATCGTGTTTTGGGTCTACAGCTATGATTGAAGGGCATCTTTGTGAGTCTATGAATATTCCGTCGGACGCAGGAGAATGACCTACGCGCTCTGAAGCCAGTCGAGGATACGTTTGACAATCGCTCGATCGCTGTCCCAGGTGTCATTGAATCCCGGAGTGTCCACTAGAAAGACACGACCCGAGTTGAGGTCAGGATGAGTTGGACATTGATATGGAGCGATAGTTGTCGTGTGTGCATTCAAATTATGTCCAACGGATGCCACTTCATGGCCAACAGCGTAATTCACGAACTAGAAAACCTCAAGTTTGAAACAAGTCAATGAGGAACCGATCCTACAGTGCTTTTTCCCGCTCCCGTTTGCCCAAGAATTCTGGAGAGCAAAGAGAGGTAAGTTACGTTGTCAAATCGAAGATCGATGAACTGACAAGAACACTGTATCGTTCTCTTCAATTTGAGGTCCACCTTGGATATTCTCGCTCTGCCTGAGTGCAGACAATGAGGGGAACGATCTCAAGTTGTGTTTCCAATTCCGCTTAGGTGCCATAGTTGTAGATGTTACTGGCAATTGACGTGCAACGAAGTGCACTTTATAGAACGCAAAATGCACGCGGCTGCTGCATGAAAGCTTGCAGGCATTGCTGTATCGGTCTCGTTGTGCAAATCTGCACCAAATCGAGGTTGGATGATGTTCGGCAATCACCGATGATTATCTCCGAAAGTTTGGATTACATGGCAGCGATGAACAGCGCTCTCGTCTTTGGTGTCGGTGTCCCTTTTTTGAGGTCTTGCTTGACCGTTCTTGCGTCCAAGGAACCTTGCGGCGCTGCAATAATTAGGTCAAGAGTGTCGTGAAATCGAGTCCTCCAAACGTATCGGATAGTAAGACGCGTATAATTTGTTGAAATATACGGGCAATAACGATATTTATTTTAGGTATATTGATATCATGTCGTTCTTTAGCAATCCGGCTACAAATGCGCCACAAACTGGTGGCGGCCTTTTTGGTGCCTCGAATACCCAGCAACAGCCTGCAGGAGGAAGTCTTTTCGGTGCTCCAGCACAAAACACGACACAGTCAACGAATCCTCTACTTCCAAACAACGCGCAGCCCGCGTCAGCATTCGGAAATACGGGCACGGCGAATACGAGCACGACAGGGGGCGGTCTGTTTGGTCAGGGCACGAGCACCAATACCACGACACAGGGAACAACAGGGGGAGGTCTTTTCGGCCAGCAACAACAGCAGCCCGCTACGACAGGAGGGTTATTCGGTGCTTCAACTCAACAGACGCAACCAGCGACAGGTAGTAGCTTGTTCGGGGCTTCCACTCAGCAGCCAGCTACGACCGGTGGAGGTCTTTTTGGGTCTTCTAATACTACACAGCCTGCTGCGACAGGCGGTGGTCTTTTCGGTGCACCCGGCACGACTCAGCCCGCTACGACAGGTGGCGGTTTGTTCGGTTCATCTACTACGACCCAACCTGCGGCGACTGGAGGTCTATTTGGTGCTTCTACAACGCAACCTCAACAGCAGACTGGCGGGGGTCTCTTCGGCGGAGGCGGAGGTTTACTCGGTAGTAAACCTGGTCTGAACATCAACACCAATACCAACACCAATCCAACTACATCCGGAACAACACCTGCTACAACCAACACCAACCCCCTCTTCGGTGGCGGAGCGTTCGGTCAAGCCCAAACAAAACCTTCACTATTTACTCAATCGACAACCGCCCCAGGACCAACGACGACTAACCCACTCTTCGGTGGTGGGAATACCAGCACCCTTGGGACGAGCACGCTTGGTGGTGCAAGCCAGGCTGGGGGCTTCGGATCCTCTTTGCTTGCGCGGACTGCTGTTGGGCCTGTACAGCAGCAGGCAGATGCCCAGGCTCAACATGCACTACTTCAGCAACGCATTGAAGCAGTATATAATGCTTGGAATCCTGCATCTTCGGAGTGTCGGTTCCAAGTAAGTTCGCCAGGCTTCAACAATCAACCAGGGTTGACGTTTTTTTTTATCATCTAGCATGCGTTCTATAACATGGTCGATCCCTCCAAGGTGGCTCATTATCAGCGACCACCGAATGTTTCAAACGAGTTGTGGGAGAAGGCACGAAGAGAAAACCCAAATTCCACATGGTCAGTAGGCGTGATACTCGACCTTACCTATGCTGTTCAACAGTTTCATAGCTTTGTTCCTGTGTTTGCAACAGGCTTTGACGACCTTCGCCTTCGTGTAGACGCTCAGTCTACCCAATCCGAAAAACTCAAACAACGTCTAACAGTATGTCTCTTGCCCCTCATGATCCTTCTTACCGTTCTGACTCCATACTTTCTTTCTCCCAGGACGTGAAAAAACGCCTTGACGTGCTGTCGGAACGACATGCCCTTTCAAATGTCTCCCGCCTCAAACGCGCTGCAGCGCAACAAACACAAGTAGCCCAGCGTCTCCTTGCCTTTGCACAGCACCTACATCTATTAATCCCCGCGATTCGTTCATCTGCAATTCGGCCGGAAGAGGAACAACTTAGAGGGAAACTCGAGGAGATTGAAGATGAAGTGCGCCGGGGGCGGTTATTAGGGAAGCTGAACGAGCTATGGGCGCTCATTGGGGCTGTGGGGGCCTCCGCAGAGAAGGGACGGAATGGAGATGGGAGTGGCGGTGAATGGGCAGTTGTGGATGAGGAAGGGCTAGCGCAGATCGCACAGGTGTGTCTCTGCGACATTTTTTGACTTCGAGTCTTTGTGGTTGACAGGTGGTTCTGCAGATATTGTCGGACCAGCAGGCGGGCTTGGCGCATCTGACAAAAGTGCTGCAAAGGATTCAGAAGGATCTAGCAGTTATATTGGTGGCGCCAGGAGGAACTTCGGAAGATTTGGAATCGTTCGGGTCTTCGAGTACGAGTGCTTTCCGCGCGAGTGCACTTCGGTGATGTAACCTTGTGTTTTTCAAACGACATTTGTAGAGAACAGATTGTCTTTCTGCAGTTTGCCAGCAAGGGTAATAAGTATTATACCGTAACTAATAGCGAATGACCCTCAAGTTGTGCAGCTCATCATACTTGAACAACAACGATTGTACTTTTGACATCAATCTGATTTCGAGAATACATTGGTCAGGGAAGGCACGTGTTTTACATTTAGATACATATAGGTTATAGATGCACAGGCGTGATACAGGATGATGAAGTACACAAACACGACCAGAACATTCTGAGTGTCTAGATTCGTTCACCTGGTGCAACTTTCAGGGACTGGCATAATTCAGGTGTCGAGGCTTCTGAACGGTCGATCATATGTTCTGAAAGCACCTCTAAAATCCGTCTCAGGAGATCGTCAGGATCTCCTTCAGAATTGATTTCTCCTGCATGAGGGTCAATCGACTCAATTTCTTCCGACGAGCTACTCGAGGGATGCTCTGGCATTGGATCATCCTGATAGTCGATTTCTTCCGGCGAGCTGCTCGAGGGACGCTCTGGCATTGTATCACCCTCAGAGTCGTACTCTGAAGAAGAATGCCCTGGGTCAAAAGGATTGGGGATGTATACCTCGGGAAGGTCCTCTTCTGTACCATAGTCCCGGTCCTCCCCGGCTATGGTATACATTTTGCGCTTCGGAATTACCACCGTTGGCCATTCGTATTTACCTTCATCCACATCAGAACGAGTATTGTTGCTATACGAGCTTGACAGGTCGTCATCGCTATGTTTGCCTTCGTATTCGCCTTCATCAGAACGACTATTGTTGCTATACGAGCTTGACAGGTCGTCATCGCTGCGTTCAAGCTTGTCTTCGTATTTGCCTTCATACACATCAGAACGAGTATTGTTGCTATACGAGGACAGGTCGTCATCGCTACGCTTGCCTTCGTACACGTCAGAACGAGTGTCGTTGCTACGGAAGCTCGCGAGGTCAGATGGGAATTCTCGTAGTGGATCGGCAAGCTTCGAGGCATGGTAGTCCTGCGTAAGAAAGTACAAGGTTGGACTAGTTGTTCTTGGTTGAGAGCTTGATTCCACGGCTTCCGTATGACTTGTTTCCAGCTCATCAGATGATAGAGATCTATTTCACGGAGTTGTCTTAAAACATGGATTCAAGAAGGCAATTGTTCAACTCACTGCATCGATTCTAACAATGAACGGAGATGCTCTATGGAATCCCTGTAAAGAGGAGCATTGGAGCATTAGCCTGGTACTTGCGAGATTCTGAAGAGTAATTTTACAATCTGATCACAGCCGAAGGCTTGGGAGGAAAGTGATCAATTTGAGGCTGAACGTGTTCTGTCTTCCGATTCAGTAGACCACGGATGCGAGGGACTATCCCGGGTTCCAATGGAGTGGTCGATTTCGTGGTTGCCTCGAGAACACTCAGTTATATTGCCTGTACGTAAATAGTCATGTGCACTCACCGTTTGGATGTCATTATCTGTCGTCATTGCACGTAGATGCTCCTGGAAAAGTTGACAGTCAGACGATTTGAGAACGAATTTCCAAGCGAACAATACAAACCAAAACCGATCTTTCCTCGGTAATAATAGCTTGACAAGTGTCTATCAACCCTTCAGCGGCAATTCTGGCCTGACTTTTGACCTATGAGCAGCCGTCATTATTATAATCAACGTGAAGTTTTAATGTGACCATCAATTCACAGATTCTTGTACGTACATGATAATCGTCTGCTATTTCAAGAAGAATGGTCTTGCAATCTTTGATACGGCCAGCAAAATCGTCTCGTCGAATAACATGCAAAAAATATCGAAACCCCCGTAGATCATTACGAAGAGAGTTCATCTCCTCAATCCACCTGCAGCAAAGTGAGTGAGAAGACGTTGGAGAAAATGCAAACGTACACTTCTAGCTCTCTTGCAGTGACAAGCTTCAGGTCCTGTAACTCTTCAGGATCATGATCGCGTCTCATAGCATGGATTCTGTGCGCTTCAACTAAGAGCCGAAGTTGAAATTTGTAACGTTTCTGGTCTTGAAGTGTCTTAAGTTGCATAACTTTCTGGGTTTCTGCATCTAGAGTTCAAGAAAGAGGACGTATATATACGTTCAAGTAGAGTTCTGGTTACACGAGTGGAGTTTTTGTTGTAAAAAATGAGTTACAATTCTTCCCTGTACTAACAAAAACAGTTTCCCGAGGCAATTATGGGATGGACAAGAAGTCGTTGTACGGTGGATCAACAAAGGAAAACAGATCAAAAAATCTCTATGTATATTCAACAATTACAAGATTCAGATATAAAATCGAGTAGCATGATATAAGTGCGCACCGGTTTGTTATTCTTCCGTTGTGATGATTTTTTATTATGTAATCGAAGGGATGGAACAAAAAGTTGGTCGCCACAGTGACAGCCGAATTGTCGGACTTACTATATACACTTGTCTCCTTTTGTTCTTCTTGTTCTCGAGTCGACTCACTCCCAAACATCATTTATTTATGTTCGCAACATGATGTCTGTTTCTTTTACACACGCCCCAGAAGCCCGAAGCTACTGAGTCTTCCCTTTTCACTATGAAAATCTTACCATCGGCAGTAAAAGGAGTTGATCTAGAGGAACAATATAAATTTGTTGCCTCAAAGTCTCCTTGGATATCTCGAGATAGCTATCTTGGGATACTTCATAAACATGAGGCCTTCTGGGTTAAAATTCAGCCTATGCTTCTTCGTCGAGGATATCAGCTGCGACCTCGTTATCGACCCGGGTGGGTTCCTTCATGGCTGAAGTCAACTAAAATAGTCACGAAAATATATAAACATGAGGACGCGATATGTCTCCGGGTACTGTCACCCACTTGTATTCACAACGCTTTGGTAGCACTTACCACAACGCAATAGAATTCCAGGACGATTGACGCGACCCGGTTGGATGGAACCAAAGTCATAATCAAGGTCGTTGACTCGTCGACTGATGAATATCCCATTGCACGATATCTCAATTCTCCTGAGTTGCGATCTGATAAACGCAACCGCAGTGTCACAATTCTTGACGTTATGCCTTACCCGGGCGATGATACAAAATTGCTCATGGTCATGCCGCACCTAGTTCACTTCAATAGAGTTCCCTTCAGACGTGTAGGAGAAATACACGAGGCAATATACCAATACGTGCAGGTTCGTGGCCCATCTGTGATTCCGTGGCTCTGCTGAGGATTTCTACAGGGTTTAGAATTCATGCATGAACACGATGTCTCGCACAGGTACTTCGATCATCGAAATTCTGTCTTCCCAACAGCTCATGTGGTCCGTAGAGATCCTTGTTGGTTCAATTTAATGATGGATGCATCCAAAGTCATTCCTCGTGGAACTCACTTTGCTCGGCCCCACACACATTATGGATTTCCGAATGACACCTTCAAGTGGCGTCAACGGTGGTCCGTGAAACCCGTTCAATACTACTACATTGATTTCGACATATCCCGTCGATATCCTCCTGAAGCGAAGGATGTTGATCTCAAGGAGATGACAAGAGCTGGTCAGGATAAATCGGTACCAGAGTTCAAAAGACCTGGCCCTTACAATCCATTCAAAGCTGATATCTATCAACTCGGAAATGTCATCCTGAGACTCGTTAACGTAGGTTTGTTCATTGCTAGTTCCTGGAAATGCGTTGACAAATGGTTTGTTTAGGAATATAATCCAGAGGGACTCGAACCTTTCCTATATCTTGGAAAAGCGATGTCGAACACTAATCCCAGTGATCGACCATCTGTGCCTGAGATCCTCGCATACTTGGATCAAATGGATGACAGGACGTTCAAACGTCGCATCTGGAGGCCTCAGGACTCAGACCTAGACAAGTTCAAAATAACACATTGCTGGTGCAATCCTCGTTTCGGATCCATTCCGGACAACGACGACATCACGTCCAGAATGTGAAGGGTTTTCTGGTCCACGAATTGCTTTATTTCGTTTCTTCTGTCCCTGAGATTATTCGAGTTTCCCTCATTTATTGATACGTATAATGTTTTCCTTGCTGTTGCAAACAAGATGCCGCGCTGTCGGTCAAATATAAGGGAGTTCTACATACATTGATACAAACGTCTGGTGTAAGGGGCATGTTGTATGACGGATCGTGACCAGAGTTGAAGTTTTGACAATAGTTTGTTGTGTCAAAGTTCTTGTATTGTAATCAGTCAGAGCTCGGCATTCAGTGCTCAACAGGTGTCTTTTCCAGGCTGTACAATGTCTTCCATAAACTTTAAAAGACGGCGCCAATTCATTCCCCTTCGCTTCGTTAAAGCCTTCACGGACTCTATCTCCCTATTACTGTCTAGGGAAAGCTTATTGAGTCGACCTGGTCTAGTTGAAAGGTGGTTCAAAGTACAATCGTTGAAATAAGTGCATTACCACAGATCAAGGGTGGTGGACCCGTGACATTCGTTAACCGGTGTTAGTCATTCAGGATTTTGTTTGCACTGTGGGTGTGGCCAAGTTACTTACTATGAACACCTTCGAACGAGGTCTCGATTGCAACTATTGTTATTGTTGTTTTTATCCCTTGTTCTTTTTCTTTTCTTGGCGTCAACTGTATAATGCCTTCAACAAGTGTTGTATCAAATCACACAACTCTTGATCCCTCAATCCACCATGAAACTCTTGCCGCGGGCAACGAGAGCGGTCGATCCGGAGAAGGCGTATAAGTATGCCATCTCGAAGGCCCCCATATCTCGCCCTAGCTATTTTGGAATTCTTGCTAAACATGAAGCTTTCTGGGTGGACCTCCAACCTATGCTTCTTCGGCGTGGATATCAATTACGACCTCGTTATCAACCTGGTTGGATTCCTTCATGGCTGAAATTATCCAAGCCTGTTGCGAACATTTTCAAACATGAAGATGCGCTCTGTCTCCGAGTAATGCACTTCACTCTATTCATAGTGCTTAACATCATCTCACTCGACGCATTAGAACTCAAAAACCATTGACGCGACGCGTTTGGACGGAACTAAAGTCATAATTAAAGTTGTTGACTCCTCGACAGATGAATATCCGATTGCACAATTTCTCAACTCTCCTGAATTGCGATCTGATAAATGTAACCATACTGTCCCGATACTTGACGCCATGCCTTATCCAAACGACGACACAAAGCTACTTATGGTCATGCCATATCTAGATCAGTTTCATAGGGTTCCCTTCAGGCGTGTAGGAGAAGTATATGAAGCAGTATACCAATACGTACAGGTTTGTGTTCTAGCGTGGTCCTCGCATGGCTCTACTGAGAATTCAACAGGGTTTAGAATTCATGCATGAACATGGTATATCTCATAGGTAAATTTCCTGATTTTCACTTCTTTACTGATGTCACTCAGACCGTTCACAGAGATCCTTGTTGGTTCAATCTCATGATGGATGCTTCCAATATCATTCCTCGCGGGACTCACTTTGTTGCATCCGATACACATGATGGGGTTTCAAACAGTTTCAAATGGCGCCAACGGTGGTCCGTAAGACCCATCCAGTATTACTATATAGATTTCGACATATCACGTCGATATCCTCCAGAGCTGAAGAATGTTGATTTGAAGGAGATGTCAAGAGCTGGCCAAGATAGGACGGCGCCGGAATTCAAAAGGTCCGGCCCGTATAATCCATTTCAAGCCGATATCTACCAACTCGGAAATGCCATTCTCAAACTTATTGACGTAGGCTCATTCTTTTCTGACTCTCGCGGATGTTTTGAATGTTTTTTGCTTTGTTCCAGGAATACATTCCAGAGGGATTGGAACCATTAATCCTTTTGGGAAATGCCATGACGAACATTAATCCCAAGGATCGACCATCTCTATCTGAAGCTCTAAAATATTTGGACGAAATGGACGAGAGAACGTTCAAACGCCGGATCTGGAGACGTCAGGACTCGTTCGGAGACAGATTCAAAATCAAATACTGCTGGTGCAATCCTGTTGTTGGATCTATCCTATTGGCTGAAGAATATCACAAATATGATAGGATTCTCCCCCCCTCAACCGTGGTTTAAACCTTAACGGGCTGCCTCTACTTCGTTTCTTCGATTTGTTGTTTAGATTCTTGAATTCATGATTTGCTGTCCTTGTCTCTGGTCGAAGATCAATTCTAAGACGTTCATCAAATTCTCGGAGGTGCGCAAATGTTGTAGAGTTCGTCCCAGATGCGTCGCAACGACGGGTAGCTCTGCATCTGCATTTTCGGAGCCTTAGATTGTCTTGCATGAGTGATGGGCTACTTAGAAAGACGGTGCTAGTTCCTTCCCTTCAATGTCCAGCCCAGAAGAGCCCCGTACTCTGTCGTGGGTTTGTGGGCTGAGCAAAATACGCCTCCTATCGCTGAGAATCAGAAATCCAACACAGGTAGACTATACCTCGTTGTGTCAATCTCATGTAGAGGAGTTAAAGAAAGGGCGGGAGGAAATTGGAAAGCATAATTCAAAAAGGAACCAAATCAGATTTGGATTATTCGAGTATTTTATGGCTCAGGGCTCTGGTGTCATACCTGGGACAAGATCCAAAATTTTTTGAAAAATCAAAAATTGATGCAGGTCTAGAAGGCCTGTTTTATACAGTCAATAGCTAGTGTCTCAAAACTCATACACAATTTAAATTTAATTCCTAGACATACACTAAGAGAAAATTCTGTATATCTTCTACTACAATGTCAAGCACTCTACTAATTACTGCAAAAATCCAGCCAAGTATCACTCTTTTAATTGATATTTGTCAAATATTTCTAAAGCTGAGTTTTCTTCAGAAAACAATAGAAAACTAATATCACACACCTGTATTTGCACAATTTATGATTGTTCATATCAGGACAATCATCTTTATCTCTCCCAGCAGGGTACAAAAGCCTGAAATCAAATCTGTCAAATCTGTTCATATTCATTTAGAATTTAGAATAGTAAACAAAGCTGAAAAAATAGGAGTGCCTTCAAGTTTCATCATATATTTAGGAAGTTTGAAACTGTGATCCCATTTAAAGATAGACTCAAACCGTCAAGGATGGGCCATTGCGGCGCACGGCAAGTCCGAGGTCTCAGTTTCAGTGCCATACGAACTGCAATATGTAAACTGACTTTGGATAACATTTGTATAATACATTTTACAATATTACAAACATTGTTTATTTGTGTATCTAAGTCCAAGAAACCCAAGATTTAACCAGAAATATATCAAAAACTGTTTCCTTTAACGTTGTAAATAGGGCTCTGGTGTCATACCTGGGACAAGATCCAAAGTTTCAAAAAAAAAAAATCAAAAATTGATGCAGGGCCTGTTCTATAAACTTGACAATTAGTTTCTCAAACTTCAAACACAATTTAAATCTAATTTTAAGACAGAAAAACAGAAAGAATTCTGTGCATTGTCTGCAGCAAGATTAAGCATTTTTATAGTAACTGCAAATTCGAGCCAGATACTATCCTTTGCATTTGGTATCTGTTAGATATTTCTAGGCTGAGTATTACTTGTAGAATAACAAAAAGCTGATGTCACACACTTATTTTTGCATTGTTCATGGGTTATTCATACTAGAACAATCACATACATTTTGTTCCATGACCTTTTTTTAAAAAAGTGACTTACTCAACACTGTAGTACCACTAGAACAACAGTGCCTTTGCCATTCATCTTCAAAGGCACACTATAATGCTAGTACCCTTGCTTGCAGAAAGTAGATATTACTTTTTTGTTGGTCATTGGTCATCCTTCAATACATGAGCAAACATATGCAAACATATGAATAACACCCTTTAAATGATTGAGGCACAAAATGAATCAAGAAAAGAGTCTATGAAATGTGCAAGCACTTTGAAGCATAGCAATAACTTTGCCTCACTTAGAATAAGCCAAAAATACATTATCAAATGCACAGATTGATAAACACATAGTTTCTGAGTCTACCAATCACTTGCAAAGCAGCAAAACATTGAAAGCTGCACAAGAAGAAAGAAACTGCAAAAATCAGAACCTTCTTACAAGGCCAAATTCACTCTTGGTATTTGTCAAACATTTCTAAAGCTGAGTGTTATTTAGGGAACAATAGAAAACTAATATCACACACCTGTATTTGCACAATTTATCATTGTTCATATCAGGACAATCATATCCATCTCCTCCAGCAGGGAACAAAAGTCTGAAATTGAATCTGTTCATATTTATTTAGAAGAGTAAACAAAGCTGGAAAAATGGGAGTGCCTTTAAGTTTCATCAAATATTTAGGAAGTTTGAAGCTGTGATCCCATTTGAGGATAGATTTAAGTAAAGAAGTCATGCACTGATTTGTCAGATTCTGCTGACCATGAGGGCTCAGACTGTCAGGGGACATCCATTCAATTTCCATTCTTGGGCACATCCTACGCCATTTCCTGGGACCCCTGGGACCCCCAAGACTCACCCTAGACCTCCAGAACTCGTTCTAGACCTCCGGAGATCCTCGGAGGTCATTTTCTTTTTAGGAAACCCCTGGAACTTCACATCCTTCCTGTTCAAACATTATCCAAGGTTAAGGTTAGCTCTGGTCACCTGTACAGTTGTTCCCATGCCTCTGCCGCCCGCTGATGCACCGCACCAAGCAGCGGGGAATCCTTAGACTTGTTCTCTTTGGATTTCCTTCTGCTAGGTGATTAGTTACCATTGTATCATTGATTACCCTGTCTAATACAACTTTGGATTTCCCTCTGCTAGTTGTGTGATTGAGCTGCAACTCCTGGAGGTCGCCCTTACAGCAGAACAAGTCTCCTAACTCTGGTCTGGAAGCCCCTCATAGCCTGCCAAGACTCCCTAGGCCCCTATTTGTTGCTTCTTCATCAGGATTAAACACCTGCATAACTCTATGTTTCAGCTTGCCAATCCAGACACTTTTCTGGATGCCTCGGCTCCTCAGGATGAGGCCTAGACCCGCCTGCTACACTTAGAGACACAGGTGCAACTGACCCAAGCTTCTCTCATCCATCACATGACCAAACTCTCCACCCTCCACCAAACCACTGATCATATCTCCCAGTCCCTCCAGGCACTACTAGAGTGCCTACCCCCTCGCATCGCACCACCTCCGGTGGCAGAGCCATCTCTGGCAGCCCCGGCAGTCCTAGCAGCAGCTCCAGGGGTCCCAGCAGGCCCCTGGGCACAGTTACCATGCCTGCCACTCTTGGACACGTATGATGGTGACTGCACCTCTGGGGAGCATTTTCTCCAATCCTGCCTCACCTACATTCACCTCAGCGGGGATGCCTTTGACTCTGATGCATTGAAGATAGCTTGGGTGCTGTCCTACATGAAGGCTGGATGGGCTTCTACTTATGCACTATGTGTACTCCAGCATCCGAGAGGTGTTGGAAGCTTTACAGACTGAGCCACCTTTGAAAAGGACTTCCGGGCAGAGTTTTTCCCAATTGATCCTGCCAAGTCCACTGCACTAGCGCTACGCAACAGAGAACAGTATAGGCAGGGAAAGCAAACGTTGAACAAATACATTGACTCCTTCCGGGTGTTGGTTGAGCAAGCAGCCTATCCAGATGGCTTGCAGCTATGTCTCATGTTCCAGGATGGCCTGCACCCCGCCTTGATGGAGCGTATTGACAACCTTGCTGAGGGCTGCCCTGATGACAAGCAGATTGCCTTCTGGTACAAGGTGGCCCAGGATCAATGGCAACTCATGGAGATCTGGTGGGAGCTACGCTGGGCACACTCCGCTCCCTGCTCTACTTCCATGGTAACTCTCCGGCACCCTGCATTCCCACACTCAGGACCTGCTCCAGCTCCAGCTACTCCTGCACCACGACCTCTACCCCCAGGCATCCCCATGGATGTAGATGCGGCCTGGCAACATCGTCCTGCACCACTACTGTGCTAGTGATGCAAAAAGCCTGGGCACTTTGCACGGCACTGCCCATTGGGCCTGGAGGTGCGCTACCTGTCCACTGCGGAGCAAGAGGAGCTTCTCCTGTAACTGCTGGCTGCAAAGGACGCTGCCAGAGCCCCGTCACCAGATGAACCGGCACTGAAGTTGGCCCAGGAGGAGAGCGGCGCATATGCTCCCCTCCTGGGCCCGGAGGAGGATTTTTAGTCAAGCAACAGATGAGGTGTATGCTTCCATCGCTGGGTACCAACAGGTTCACATGTCTGTCATTAGAAGATGCAAATACACATTCCAATGCTGGCTATTCTAAGACTGAAGAACCTCCAGGTCCCCTCTCCGACGTACAGATACCTTCTCCAGGTCCCAAGCCACTCCCC
>JAGGAQ010006234.1:0-24526 GCA_017657225.1 Termitomyces sp. T69sscA
TAGTATATAAGGCGCAGAGTAGTAAGTAGGTACTCTAGTCTTGATATTACCGTAACCCCGTCTTGTCTGTTGTGTTTCGTCTCTGTTTTGTCTCTCGCGTGTCCCGGTTTCCTTACTTTTACTTGCTTCTCTTCTCGTACTCGTCTTGTTTCGACTTTCTATCTCGTCTCTACTTGTCTTGTACTCTTAATCCATTCTCGTTGTCCTCTTTTCCCTTTTCTACTCTAAGTTCTCTTGACTCTACGTTCCTGGCTCTCTCCTCTTTGACTTAATTGTTTCCATTCCCTGCTATCTTATCTCTTTCCCCTTTTGGCTATTCGACTTCCCCGGCTCTGCTTCTATCCCTGGGACTTGCTAAGTCCCCACGTCTGGTTTTCTCTCGATCCCCAGGACTTGCTTGCCCACCGGCGCTCGCTCGTCTCGCTCTCTGGCATCCTCGGGACTCGCGCCAACCCCTGACCCTTGTCCTTCACCCTCCCCGGCACTCGTCTTATCCACCGGCGCTACCGGCACCCTTCCACGCACCACCCCCCGCCCCGCTTTGGTCTCCTATGCCTCACGCTACTCCCGGTGCTCTGTGTTTGTGCACGGTGAATAGCTGTAAGGTGGACTCGCCCAGTAGACTGAGCCTTCAAGATCAGCGGAACCTGACAGCTGTCCTCCGCTAATTTGTCTTCTGGGACCCTGCCTAGCTCACCTCCACTAGCGAGCCCGACACTGATGATGCCTGGAATTGTACCAAGTGGTGTCTGGGTAAGCAGTCACATGGCGAGTAGCGTCAGGCTCGCTAGTTGAGGTGAGCCAAGCAGGGTCCCAGAAGACAGGTTAGTGGAGGGCAGCGGTAAGGAAGTGGTGAGAGGAAGCTTAGTGTAGTCACCAAGTGTACGATGCCTGCCATAGTCGCAAAGCATATAAATGACTAGTACACTGGCGTACTTCCAGTGGCAAGACAAGGGCACCGTACAAAAGTGCTCTTGGCATAGAGTAAACTTAAGAGAGGCGAAATTGAGCTCTGAAGCCCAAGCGTAAGAGGTAATGGTGAAGGTAACTTGTTATTTGCAGGCTATAAGTACAGTATATATAGTAAAGTGTAAGTGAAGTCGCCGTTGGCAACCCTTGAGTCGCCAATACGGGGAACTAGTAGGTAAATAGTAGGCCACAATCTTTTATATAGAAAAGTGTTCATCAGCTTTTAGCAATGCCTTGTGATGATAAGACCCAGGTTGTATCAAAAGGCGTACTAACGATTTTCCTGGCACAACTGCATGGATTAGTGGTTAGCACACCCTATGGATTACTAGCCACCCTCTCCAAAAGCTGAGGTTCAAACTCCTGGCCTATGCTTGGCGTATTTTTCATCATTATTTTTTGATTTATTTACTTTATTTTCTTGACCCTGAGGTTTTGCCGGCATTGCTGCCGTTCCCTAGTAACCGCTATCATTCCACTATATTGATATTTGGGCAATTCCATACTTACTTTTTGGCATTTTTGACATGACAGACAGCTTAACTGACGCCGTTAGGCATTGCTAAGAGCTGATGGACATTTTTCTATATAAAAGATTGTGGTCTACTATTTACTGACTAGTTCCCTGTGTTTGCGACTCAAGGGTCACCAATGGTGACCTCGCCTACACCTTACTATATATACTGTACTTATAGCATGCAAAATAACAAGTTACCTTCACCGTTACCTCTTACACTTGGGCTTCAGAGCTCAATTTTGTTTCTTATAAGTCTACTCTACACCAAGAGTACCTTCATACAGTGCCCTTGTCTCGCCACTGGGTTTATGCCAGTGTACTAGGCATTTATACACCTTGCAACTGCGGCAGACACCATACACTTGGCGATTATGCTAAGCTTACCCCCACTACGTCCTTACCGCTGCTCTCTGCTAACCTGTTTTCTGGAACCCTGCCCGGCTCACCTCAACTAGCAAGCCCAACGCTTTACGCCTTGTGACTGCCTACCCAGACACCACTTGGTACAATTTTGAGCGTCATCAGCAGCGCCAGTCAGGCTGTTTGCTGTGTCAAAAATGCTAAAAAGTAAGTATGGAATCACCAAAATGTCAACATTGTGAAATGATGGCGGTTACTAGCGTGCGGTGGCAATGCCAGCAAAACCTCAGGTCAAGAAAATAAGGTAAATAAATCAAAAAAATAATAGTGAAAAATACGCCAAATGTATGTTTGAGGTTTGAACCTCAGCTTTTTGAGGGGGTGGCAGGTAATCCATAGGGCACACTGATGACGCCCAAAATTGTACCTAGTGGTGTCTGGGTAGGCAGTCACAAAGTGTAAAGCGTCAAGCTCGCTAGTTGAGGTGAGCCGGGCAGAGTCCCAGAAAACAGGTTAGCGGAGAACAGTGGTAAGGGAGTGGTGAAGGGAAGCTTAGTGTAGTCGCCAAGTGTAGTATGCCTGCCGCAGTTGCAAGGTGTAAGAATTCCTAGTACACTGGCGTAGGTCCAGCAGCAAGACAAAGCACACTATACAAAAGTGTGCTTGGTGTAGAGTAGACTTAGAAGGAACTAAATTGAGCTCTGAAGCCCAAGCGTAAGAGGTGACGGTGAAGATAACTTGTTATTTTGCATGCTATAAGTACAGTATATATAGTAAAGTGTAGGCGAGGTCGCCGTTGGCAACCCTTGAGGCGCTAACATGGGGAACTAGTAAGTAAACAGTAGACCACAATCTTTTATATAGGAAAATGTCCATCAGCTCTTAGCAATGCCTAACAGTGTCAGTCAAGCTGTCTGCCATGTCAAAAATGCCAAAAGTAAGTATGAAATCGCCCAAATGTCAATATAGTGGAATGATGGCGGCGGCAACGCCGGTGAAACCTTGGGTCAAGAAAATAAGGTTAATAAATCAGAAAAATAAAGTAAATAAATCGAAAATAATGGTGAAAAACACGCCAAGGGTGGGCCAGGAGTTCGAACCTCAGGTTTTGAAGGGGGTGGCCAATAATCCATAGGGCATGCTAACCACTAATCCATGCAGTTGTGCCAGGAAAATTGTTAGTACACCTTTTGATACAACCTGGGTCTTATCAACGCTAACCATTAATCTATACAGCTATGCTAGGGAAATTGTCAGTATGCCTTTTGATACAACCTGGGTCTTATCAATGCTACTTGCCTTGTGACTGCCTACCCTGACCCTACTAGGTTCAATTTCAGGCGTCATCACTGGTGTACTCCCAGTGGCAAAACAAAGCACTTAGACTGTGCCTTGGCATAAAATAGACTTAAAATAGTGATAAGACCCAAGTTGTATTAAAAAGCGTACTAATGATTTCCCTGGCACAACCGCAGATAAGACCCAGGTTGTTTCAAGAAGTGTACTAACGATTGTCCTGGCACAACTGCATGGATTAGTGGTTAGCGCCTCTATGGATTACTGGCCACCGCCTTCAAGAGCTGAGGTTCGAGCCCCAGGGCCCATCTTTGGCATAATTTTTACCAGTTTTGTTGGCGTTGCTGCCATTTCTTAGTAACTGCTATCATTCCACTATATTGACATTTGGGCGATTCCATACTTATTTTTGACATTTTTTGACATGGCAGACAGCTTGACTGATGCCGTTAGGCGTCGCTAAGAGCTGATGGACAGTTTCCTATATAAAAGATTGTGGCCTGTTGTTTACTTACTAGTTCCCCGTGTTAGCGCCTCAAGGGTCGCCAACGGCGACCTCGCCTACACTTTACTATATATACTGTACTCATAGCATGCAAAATAACAAGTTACCTTCACCAACGCCTCTTACGCTTGAGCTTCAGAGCTCATTTTAGTTCATTCTCAGTTTACTCTACGCCAAGCACACTTTTGCACAGTGTTCTTGTTCCACTGCTGGACCTACGCCAGTGTACCAGGAATCCTTATGCCTTGCAACTGCGGCAGGCATTCAACCTTTGGCGACTATGCTAAGATCCCCTTCACTACTTTCCTTACCGCTGCCCTCCACTAACCTATTTCTGGGACCCTGCCCGACTTGCCTCAACTAGCAAGCCCAACACTACCCACCTTGTGATTGCCTACCCTGATACTACAAGGTACAATTTTGAGCGTCATCACCGCATGGATTAGTGGTTAGCACCTCTATGGATTACTGGCCACTGCCTTCAAGAGCTGAGGTTCAAACCCTGGGGCCCACCTTTGGCATAATTTTTATCAGTTTCATTGGCGTTGCCGCCGTTCCCTAGTAACTGCCATCATTCTACTATATTAACATTTGGGCAATTCCATACTTACTTTTGGCATTTTTTTTGACATGGCAGACAGCTTGACTGATGCTGTTAGGTGTCGCTAAGAGCTGATGGACATTTTCCTATATAAAAGATTGTGGTCTACTATTTACTTACTAGTTCCCCATGTTGGCGACTCAAAGGTCGCCAACAGCGACCTTGCCTACACTTTACTATATATACTGTACTTATAGCATGCAAAATAACAAGTTACCTTCACCATCACCTCTTACGCTTGGGCTTCAGAGCTCAATCTAGTTTCTTATAAGTCTACTCTATGCCAAGCGCACTTTTGTACAGTGTCCTTTGTCTCGCCACTGGGTCTACGCCAGTGTACTAGGAATTCTTATGCCTTGCAATTGTGGCAGGCACCCTACACTTGGCGACTATGCTAAGCTTACCTTCACTACTTCCTTACTGTTGTCCTCTGCTAACCTGTTTTCTGGGACCCTGCCTGGCTCACCTCAATTAGCGAGCCCAATGCTTTACGCCTTGTAACTGCCTACCCAGACACCACTTGGTACAATTTTGGGCGTCATCAATGGACTAAATTGAGCTCTGAAGCTCAAGCATAAGAGATGAGGAGTGAAGGTAACTTGTTATTGGCAGTGTATAAGTACAGTGAGAGGTAGGGATACTTTGCTATGCATCAACTACAAATCCATAGACCATGATACTTTAAACTGCCCTTTCTCTAATCTGTCAGGATGGTTGGGCTATAAACTGACTCTGACTCTAGCAAGCCAAAACTCAATAAGAGCATACAACAATGGAAATGACAGGAATGACAACCAATATAACACTAGAGGTAGAGAAAGAGGCAGAGGTGGAGCTGGCCAAGGTCTGAAGTCAAATTTTAGAAGGAGCTTTTACAACTAGTGGGCCTAGTTAAACTTCTATAGAGTACAACTACTTGTACAATAGCACCTCGAAGAAACATGATGATAACAAGTTTAATAAGTGGGATATTGAGCACTTGAATTGTTTCAAAACTCACAAGGTGATTAACTGAAATATATTGGTCACAAGTAGTACATGTAGGTTCAGCACCTTAGTTGTAAGACAAAAAATGGCAGTCTATAAAAAATAGAGAAAGGTGCCATGCAGCAGCCCTGCATAAGCCTAGGAAACCCTTTGACTCTCAATCCACTAAGAGTTAGAAGTACTCAAAGCAATGTCTTCCTTGAGCATTTGAGAAATGTGCTCACACTGAGATAGCATGGTTGGCTCCTCAGTAAGTCTCATTAACTGCACCCACAATAAACACTTCTTTGACTGGTCTTAGATCATCTGGCTTTGGTGCTTGCATCCCTGCTAGTAGAGGGTCAAATGAGCCTGCCACCACTCTGATCCAACATGCTGCTAGCAGCAATTATGAAGGTGAATCAATGGCAATACCATACCCTCAAAATAAGGTGAATGGGAAGATACCCATTATGCATACCCAACAAACATGCATCATTTTCTATTCAAGCAACAATAAGAAAAATGGCATTGAAACCTCCCAAACACAATTGGCCACACAAAACATCCGAAACTAGGAGCCTTTAGATGCTGAAGACTTTTGGCTTGATGCAGAGGAATTTAACTTGATGCCCCATCAAATCCAACTCGAAACAAATGAATATCCAGCTATAGAGCAGTGCCCAGCAAGTTACAGCTTGCACCACTTGTCACTCAAAAACACAAAGGCTGCAGTGAGAATCAGCATACTAAATATAAGAGGATATTGATCAGCAAGAGCAACTAGATCAGAGACAAAGTGGAACCATGTAAATCAAGTGATTAGAGACAAGAAAATTGGCCTGCTTATGATCTAAAAAACACATCTAAACAATGAGAAGAAAAATAAGATTGAACAGCTATTTGGAAGAAGAATGAAAATTCTACATTTTGCAGATTATAATAACCCCACTGGAAAGGGAGGAGTAGCTGTGGTACTGAACCAAAATCTGATAAATGCCCAAAACATGGTAACAAAAGAAATAATCCCAGCTTGAGCTATACTTGTAAAGGTGTGCTGGCACAAATAAGAAGAATTAAGCATCCTAGCAATATACACACCAAACATGACTGAAAGCAACAGTTGTGAAAACAAGCTGTTCTGGCAATCTTTGAACAATTTTTTTATCAGAAACTCAAAGAAAAAAGTTGACATACTGGTGGGAGATTTTAATATGGTAGAAGAAGTGCATGATAGAATTCTGTGCAGAAATGACTCAAATGAAGCCATAGAAGCCCTGGACACACTCAAACAAACTCTATATCTGCAGGATGCCTGAAGGGAATTTCTTTCAACTAAGAGAATTTTCTCCTACATCTAGGATGCAATGTTATCCATGTTCAGAATTGATAGGATCTACATGACAGACTCATTAGCAATCTCTGCAAGAGAATGGACCATATCCTCAACTGAGATACTTGGTACAGATCATTTACTTACAACAGTAAAAATAGCACATGCTGATGCCTCTCTGATAGGAAGAGGAAGATGGACTCTAAAACACCACATATTACATGATAAAAAATTTTGTAACTTTGCCATAACAACTGCTGCCATCGCCATCAAAAAAATGAAGAGATTAAGCAGTCAACACATGCCAGAAAGCAATCCTCAGACAATATATAAAAACTGAAAAGTGAAGATGCTAACTTTAGTTAAAGAGAGGGACAAAGAGCTTGTCCTAAGATACCTTTCTAAAAAAAAGAGCAATAGAAAAAGAATTAAACTCAAAACTATCTAGTAATGCCTTGAACAAGAGCAAGAAAAGGAAAGAGGTAAACAGGATAGTGAAAGCTCTAGAGGCGCTTGAAAAGAAATTTCACATGATAAAAAGAGAACAAATAGCTATAAAAAACAGACTTGAAAGAGAAACACTATGCAAGTTCTGTTTCAGGTTGAACAAGAAAGTTAGTCTTCAAGATCTAATATATGCCCTGAAAAAAAGCAATCCCAGGCAAAACAAGTCAATATACAAGAACAACTCAATCAGAATGGCAGAAATGGTGAGAAACTACCATGACAACCTACAGAACAATCATTGTAACATTGTTTCAAAAGTTCAAGAGGAAAAAATGGTTTAGGTCCTAAGTACAATAAGGACTCATACAAGTGAGGCTCAAAGAAGGCACTAAGTAAGACAATTGACATAAAAGAACTCCAATCTGCTCTGAAAAACTCAAACAACTGCTCAGCCCCAAGAATTGACGGTGTACCCTATAACTTCTGAAAATCTATGAACAATCAGTTTATCAACAACATTAAGAAAAATCAACACAGTACCCACCAGAAAACAACATGCAATATGATGGAGATGCTAAGACTAGTATGCAAAGACATCCAATATCATGGAATTGAAGAAAGTTCCTCATTTATGGAAAGATGGATGTGTCTACTGTACAAAAAAAATGAAAGAACTGACATTGAAAACTATAGGCCAATAACTTGCCTTAATATAGACTACAAATTTTTATGAAGGCATTAGCAACTAGACTGTCAGAAATGATTCAAGATTTGATTCACCCAAGTTAGGCCAGCTTCATTCCAGAGCATAGTATAACAAATCAGACAAAACTAATCAGGATATGATGCACTATGAAGCGAGCAAACAGGATAGACTAATAGTAGCACTAGACCAAGAGAAAGCCTATGACAGAATAGAGCATGAATACCTATAGCAAACACTAGAAGCCTTTGGAATTCCACCTATTTTTGTGAATACTATAAAAGTGCTGTATAAAAGGATAGAAACAAGAATAATGATAAATAGAATCCTGAGCTCCCCATGGAAAGTCACATGAGGCATGAGGCAGGATGATCCATTGTCATGTCTACTGTTTGATCTTGCTATAGAACTTCTAGCCACATCACTGTGTGTATCAAACCTAAAAGGTTTCTCAATTTCAGGACAGGTAGAAAGGCTTATAGCTAACCTGTTTGCAGATGACACAACAACTTTTCTGTTAAAAAACAACAGTATAGACACTCTCAATACCATCCTCAGACTGGTGTATTGTGTCAGGAGCAAACTTCAATAAATCAAAGATGGAAATAATTCCAATCGATGATAAGCCTCAAGTTGTGTCAAAAGGAGTACTGATGTATTTTCTGGCACAGGCTTGTGGACTAGTGGTTAGTGTGCCCTATGGTCTACCTGGTGCCCACTTCAAAAGCTAGGGCTTCCTTAAAAGCTAGGGCTTCCTTAAAAGCTAGGGCTTCCTTAAAAGCTAGGGCTTAAATCTTGGAACAAGCATTTATTGTATATTGTTATTATCTTTCTGATTATTTTTGCCTTATTTTTTGACCACTGAGAATTTACTGTTATTGCTACAGCACACTGGCAATCATTGTCATTTGATGATATTGACAGTTGGATGATTTTATACCTACTTTTTGACATCTTGACACAATAGACAGTTTGATTGGTGCTGCTAGGTATTGCTAAGGTCTATTTGATGTTACTGTTGATCTATCAAGTTTGCTACTTTGGCAACTTTTGGTTGCCAATAGCAACTTTTCTTACCACTTACTATATATACTGTACTTATACACTGCAAATAAAAAGTTACCTTCACACTCCATCTCTTATGCTTAGGCTTCAGAGCTCAATTAAGCTTATCTTAAGTTTGTTTACTCTACACTAAAGTGCTGTTTTAGTGCTTTGTCTCATCACTGGGAGTATGCCAGTGTTCTAGTCTTATTTGTGCCTCACAAGTATAGCAGGCCTTTAGCATTTGGCAGTTACACTAAGCATTAATTCTCACATTTTTTTACTGCTGCTCCTTGCTAACTCATCTTCTAGGACTCTGCTCAGTTCCCCTTCACTTAGTGAGCTTGACACTGATGACATTCAAAATTGTGCCAAGTGGTGTCTGGATAGGCAGTCAATAAGCAGAAAGAAATAGCATCAGGCTTGCTAAGTAAAGGATAACTGAGCAGGGTCCCAGAAGATGAGTTAGCAAAGGACAATGGTAAAGAGTTATGAAGGTGGTGTTTAGCATAGTTGCTAAGCGCTCAAAGTCTGTCATAGGTGTGAGGCGTGTAGTTGAACTAGAACACTGGTGTACTCCCAGTGGCAAAACAAAGCGCTAAGACGATGCCTTAGTATAAAGTAGACTTAAGATGGACTAAATTGAGCTCTGAAGCTCAAGCGTTGATAAGACCCAGGTTGTATCAAAAGGTGTACTAACAATTGTTCTGGCACAACCATATGGATTAGTGGTTAGTGCGCCCTATTGATTACTGACCACCCCCCTTCAAAAGCTGAAGTTCGAACTCCTGGCCCACCCTTAGCATATTTTTCACCATTATTTTCGATTTATTAACTTTATTTTCTTGACCCCAAAGTTTCACCAGCATTGCTGCTGTTCCCTAGTAACTGCCATCATTCTACTATATTGACATTTGGATGATTCCATACTTACTTTTTGGCATTTTTGACATGGCAGACAGCTTGACTGATGCTATTAGGCATCGCTAAGAGCTGATGGACATTTTCCTATATAAAAGATTGTAGTCTACTGTTTACTTACTAGTTCTCCGTGTTGGCGACCTTGCCTACACTTTACTATATATACTGTACTTATAGCATGCAAAATAACAAGTTACCTTCACCATCACCTCTTATGCTTGGGCTTCAGAGCTCAATCTAGTCTCTTATAAGTCTACTCTATGCCAAGTGCACTTTTGTACAGTGTCTTTTGTCTTGCCACTGGATCTATGCTGGTGTACTAGGAATTCTTACGCCTTGCAACTATGGCAGGCACCCTACACTTGGCGACTACGCTAAGCTTACCTTCACTACTCCCTTACCGCTGTCCTCCGCTAATCTGTTTTCTGGGACCCTGCTCTGCTCACCTTAATTAGCAAGCCCAATGCTTTACACCTTGTAACTGCCTACCCAGACACCACTTGGTACAATTTTGGGCGTCATCAGTGGTGATAGCTGAGAGGTGCTGGAAGTGGCAATGGCTGGTGGCGATGATGGTGGTGATGGCTGAGGGCTGAGGTGGCTGATCAAGTAGCAGTCCAGGCCTGAAGTGTCATAGAGGCTGATTTGGGAAGGTTGGAGTCCTGGGGTTGGGGCTAAGTACTGGCAGTTGGTAGCGAATCATGACAACAATAGTCCAAGAAAAAGAAAGAAGAATCAATGCTGTACCTTGACAGTTCAATTTGTCAGGTTCCGCTGACCTCGGGGGCTCAGTCTACTGGGCGAATCCACCTTATGGCTATTCACCGTGCACAAACACAGAGCACTGGGAGTAGCGCGAGGCGTAGGAGACTGAAGCAGGGCGGGGGGTGGTGCGTGGAAGAGTGCCGGTAGCGCCGGGGGTAAGACGAGTGCCAGGGAGGGTGAAGGACGAGTGCCGGGGGTTGGCGTGAGTCCTGGAGGTGCAAGGGAGTGAGACGAGTGAGCGCCGGTGAGCGAGCAAGTCCCGGGGATCAAGAGAAAAGCAGACGTGGGGACTTAGCGAGTTCCGGGGATAGAAGCAGAGCTGGGGAAGTCGGATAACCAAAAGGGGAAAGAGTCGAGATAAGATAGTGGGAGATGGAAATGTTTAAGTTGAAGAGAGGAGAGCCAGGAACAAAGAGTCGAGAGAACTTAGAGCAGAAGAGAGAAAAGAGGACAACGAGAATAGATTAGAGTTACGAGACGAATGGAGACGAGATAGAGAGTCGAAACGAGACGAGTATGAGAAAAGAAGCAAGTAAAGTAAGGAAACTGGGGCACACGAGAGACGAACAGAGATGAAACACAATAGACAAGATGGGGTTACGTTAATATCAAGACTAGAGTACCTACTTACTACTCTGCACCTTATATACTACGTAGTACGTATGGCCCAGGGGTCAGGCCCGGGTTCCAGCAGCGGGTCGCGGTGCCAGGGCTTGGGATGAGACCCGGGGGCCGCGCAGGACGGGGTGAGGCTAAGACATGTCGCACGGCGTGGAGGTCTCATACTGGAAGTGCAGAGACACGTGGTGGTGGGGCAGTGAGGAGGGAGTGGGAGCGGGGCGTGGCGAGCGGAGGTCGGCAGCAGTGATGCACGATCATGATGCGTGATGGGGGGTCTTGGCGCAGGTCGGGGGTGATGGGTGGTGCCGGCGCTGATGTGGCAGTCACAGCGGTGATGGCCGGGGAGTGCCGTGAGTGGTGGTGGCTATGGCGTTGATGGCTGGTGATGGCTGGTGATGGCCGGGGGAGTTGGCCGGGTAGCAGTCCAGGCCCGGGGCGGTTGTGGGGGTGGTTCTGGGAGTGCTGGAGTCCCGGGGCCGGGGCTGAGTCCCAGGGGTCGGTAGCGGGTCGTGACACAATTAACCTCTGCATTGCTTCACATCATTCCATCCTTGCTAACTCCTGCTTCTTTGACCACTATTGCTGTTTCCATTTAGACTGCTAATGCTACAATGTGAACCTTCCACAGCAAAAAGAACTCTTTTGCATCAACCACCACCTCCATCTAGGACCCTGGAACAAGGGTGTTCCATTGCCAGTGCCTTGCCAGTAGTAGGCCCAGTTGACTCCTAATTCAATTCCAGAGAGATATCAAAGGGCATGCACCCCAAACTCTTCTGAATCAAGGCATTGGCTGCTAACACTCTGTTAAAGAGTATCTGGTGCTCCCAAACTCAACCTATAGCCTTTGTCAGCTGGGTAGATAAAGCTTTATACTCACCTATGCAGAATCCTCTTCCAGCAGGACACTGGCTTTGTCAAGGCCCAATTCCAATGCTTGCCTCTTTCACCACTCAGGCCATCCTCACCTCCCAATGCTGACCCTACTTCCTCCTCAGTACAATTCTCACAACCTCCACCTCCAGCTCCTGCACTTGCACCTATAACACGCTTAGTTGCTTGCCACCTCCAATGCCACATCTTAATTCTATTATACTATGTCACAATCCAGCACAACTTTTCAGGTCTCCCTTTCTTGACATGCAACCAACTCTGCCATTTCTTCAACTCACTGGCATAGCAATTGGTTCATGGCCAATATCTTACACTTGGCCACAATCTAGGAGAAGGTGGCCACATGAGCTACTGTGGCCTAGAAATGGAGGGTTGGATGTGCCAACTATGAAGAGAACGTATAGGTGCCAGAGAGACCAGCTATCAAAGTTCTGCCCTGAAGCCTCTTGCTATGGCCTACCTCTGAAGCTAGAAATGCTCACCACTTGCTTAGTCTGGTCTTTGGAGGCAGCAACACTCGCCACTTACCCTTTGCCACCTCCTTTTTACACTGTTTCTGCAATGGCCCTACCTTCACCACTAGGTCAACCACTTCCCCACTTTTCCTGCCCTCTGACTCAGACCAACCCTCCACCTCAAGCCTGAGGCATGATGACTCCTTCCCTCAAACCAGCATCCAGCAGCTTATGATCTCAGCCCCTTATTCATCTGCTCCAACACCCACTCCAAGGCTCACTCCTGCTTAGCCACTACACATGTAGTCTGCCATAACCTTGACACAAAGACCCTTTTATGCTTAGATCAGCACAAAAGGCACATAGAAGAGTTTCAGCAGGTACCTATTACCAGTGCTTCAAACTCACAAGGATTCCCATGATGCGCACAGAACACACACTATTGGCACAATCAATGATAACATGGGTTCCCAATGAAAAACGCACTTATCAGGCCATTCTACAGCACTATACCAAAGTCAGGAGGCCTCAAGCACATCCTACTGCCTCCACAAAATGGTTTAACATATGTTCAACTGTGCCATTTGCTGTGCTTCTAGCATAAAGTGATACACTCCTGAGCCTAGCACTGGTTGAGCAAGACAAATTAAGGACATTGAAGTAGAACAAGCATTCCAGCAGAACACCACAACTTGCAAAAGGGTGCACAAAGGGCCTGCCATAGATGAAAACAGTTCTGAAAGACAGCACAAGTAAGTCAGACTCTCTAGAAAGCAACTAACTTACAATGACTACACATTGCCTCAATTTAGCAATAACCAGCAACATTACACTGCTTTTGTCAGAGTGAGGAGGAGTAGGAGATGAAGATAAGCTTGACAAAGAAGACATGGAAGTAGAGAATGGTTGAAATTTGATCTTTTCTTTTATTGCATATAGGATTCTTTAATGGCTATCAGACTTTGACTTCAATGAAGCAGCACCACCATGATCATCACATGTCTTGAGGGTCTTAATGCTGAGAAGGAGGTGATGTCACAATCTGCTGCATATTTCTAGTACTAAGCCCCAGCTCTAAGGCTCCCACCTTCTTAAATCAGCTCCACAATGCCTTGAGAGCATGCACTACCCAGACCACTACACACTTGACCATTACTGCTACTCTCAGCATCCATCACTGCCACTCCCAGCATCCTTTCAGCCATCACTGCCCAACAATGCCACATCAGCACCAGCCCTAGCAATCTCCAGTGCTTCCTCTGACCCATGCCAACACTTTCTCTGGCCCCCACCAAGCATCCATCATGCATCACAACTGATGCATCACTTACATCACCTCCATTCTGTAATCCAACCTTCCTCTCACTTGACTCCTTGCTTCATTGCCATTCCATGCCTCCTCCTTGTCCATGCTCCCAAAGCAATGCTCTTCCTTTGGGAGCTTTTTTTGTGCTGCACAACCCACACCAACATCCACTATGGCCTTGCACAATCTCTGAAATTCACTTGAAGCACCCACACCATGACTTGTCATTGAGGCATGGACTTGTATCCTGAAGCTCACCTACTACCTCTTGTATATAAGTTGTAGTGTAGCACTTAGTACATGTAGTCTTGGTATTGACATACATTTCTGTTTGTTTTGTGTCTTGTGTCTCAGTCTTCTCAGTTTTGAATTTGTTTATCTCATCTTGTATTGCTCACCTCATTTTATTTCTTATTTGTCTCATATTATCTCTCTATTCTTGTCTCTACTTGACTCATATCTCTCTCAATCTATTCTTTCAACTCTATCTCTCTCCACCTCAAGTCTCTAAGTTTCTCTCTGTCTAATTTTTTATCTCCAGCCTAAGTTTTCCTTTTATTCTTCATTCATCTCTTACCTTGACTCTTTCCTTTTTTTGGCTCAACTAGATCCCTGTGCCCTTGACTTGCTTGTCTCCACTACTTGCTCCAGTTCATTGATCTCCACCCTGGAACTTGCTGTCAGCTCTGGCACTTGCCCTCACTCCCCCTATGCACTCCTGGCACTTGCCTCTTATACTCACTACCATAGATGTGACCAGACTCCTGCTCACAATCCTCTTGCCTCCCTTGCCCCATTTTCCAGTCTCCTACATCCTGCACTTGTTGACAATTACTTACCATGCATGTGGTACATCACATTTGCCTAGTAAGGAATTGTCCAGTGGTCTGAGCCCCTATAGTCAGCAGAACCTGACACTCACCTCATGTTACATTCAATTTATTCTGTTAACTCTTTCATTCCATCTTGAATCTCCAAGTTCTTCTCTGCTTAAACTTCTTGTCTCTGATCCAACTCTCCATTTCATTCTCCATTGATCTCTTGCTTTGACTCTTTCCATTCTCAGCTCAGCTAAACTCCCACACCCTTATATCTGATTCTGAGACTTGTTTGTCCTCACTACTCACTCCAGCTCATTGATTTCTGCCCTAGGACTTGCTGCCAACTCCAGTGCTTGTCCCTCATTCCTCTACACACTCCTGGCACTCACCTCTTATACCCACTATTGCTCATAGTCACATTGCATCTTCAGCCCTGTCTCTTGGTCTCTTACACCTCACACTCATTGACAGTACTCACTATGTGTGTGGTACATTGCATTTGCCTAAAAAGAAATCACCCAATGGTCTGAACCCCCATGGTTAGTAGAATCTGACACTTGTGCTACAACTCATTGTACAATTTGAAACTAAGGTAAAATTAAAGCTAATATGCTAGATTGCAATGTATATATATATATATATATTGTTTCTAAGAATTTAGCTAATTTTATTGATTTGATTTCAAGTGATTGTTCCAAAAGTACCGCCACAATGAGAGTATGTGACTTAGCAGAAGGCCTAGAAAACCACTTATGAGTTAATAGTCTAGTCTACCAGCAAGTGCACATCTATTTGCATACAAAATGGACAAAGGGCTATAGCCACTAACATGGACAACATTCGCAAAAAGGCTAAATGAGATTGCAAAAACAAAACCAGCAAAAAGAAGTAGAACATGCAGTGTTACAAGTGCTGAGAAGCATGACATTGCTCTAAGATCTGTCTATCAGTTAACATTTGCTAATGATGAACACAACTGCAAAGGGGGGGACCCTTGACTACAAACCACAACATGCACCACTAAACATGGTGCAGCAACTAAGCCTAACATGCTGGTTAGCCCTTTTCCCTCTAAACAAGAGGCTGCAAAAGCAGGACACAGGTGCCCTCCCCCTCATCCAAGTTTCTCTTCACAACCAACCTACGATGCAAGCAGAAGGGCCCCAGGCCACAAGACCCAAAAACAACAACATGAGGCCTCCTTGTGCTCATGCTGATACCTGGAACAAACTCTTGGACACCTACAAATTACTCCAAATAGGGGACATGGAGCTCAAATGCACCCTATAAAAGAACATATGTATGCAAAAAAAACATGCAGCATTCTATAGGGCTAGTTATAAAAAAAAAAAACTTACAAATACTAGCAGGATCAGGGCAAAGTACTTCTTGTAAACCCACTGCCAAAACAGTAGGAACTCTTAGTGCCCAAAGCCTAAGACTGGCAACCAAAGGAAACACATACAGGAGGGCAGCCTAGAAAAACAAAAAAGAGTCAAGAGCCATGATTGCAAAAAGAGGCATGTCTCAAACCTTTACTTGGAATCTCACATGGAGGAATCCAAAAACAAAACACATAGCTCAGCCCCAGTCATAATCCCTCTCCATCAAACATAGCGAGTCTCTAAATTTCAACTGATACCCTACAAGCTGTAGATGAAGACACTACCATGGTAAACCAGTCTCTAAACTCCCCACTGAGAATGGAGACAGAAGACAAATTTCCACCCTTGTGCACACCTGACACCTCAACTCCTACTGGCAAATTGGACCCACCATGAATTGTGAGGCATACCCCAAAACCTACAGTGGACCCCCCTTTCACACAGAACAGCAAGTCAGGTACCATGCTGACTCAGAGGAAATTATCCAGCCCATACCAACTACACCAACCCAGGCCCCATGTGGAACTGTCTCCACATACCAAGCAAACCAAAGCCCACACCAGCTCTGAACACTCCTAAACTTCCTTGGAGCTCAATCCACTCCTTTGCTCCAAGCAAAGGTTTCCCCATAATACACTTATTGACCCCTCCATGGTTTAACTTCCTCCCAGAGCAGTGAGTGAGGTTTGACACATACCTCAAGCACAAGCTATAGATGAGAGAGTGGCAAGCAAGCAAGGATAAGGATCTGATAGTCTCAAGTGATAAAATCCAAGAGCTAATCCTATGTATGACTAGCAAAAAAGCAAGATTCTCAACCCTGCAACCAAGGAAAGACATAATCCCCATATGATGCAGCAACAAATACAAACCCTTGTACCACTTCCTCATATCCAGCATCTCCAGCCTAGTTTGTAAAACTATCATGGCACACCCAGTGATCTCTACACCTGAAGCTTCAGCATACTTTATGCTATACAACTCCTCTCCTTCCATGTTTCCTATGCATGATAGAAAGCTTTATCCTGAGTATCCAAAGCCTTGATGCTATAGCTGAGTCTGAAGATACCACAACTGAGATAGTGCAAAACACCCTCTTGGAGAATGAGACCATCATATCCCTACTCAATAGCAAACTCCTGAATGACAACACTTCGCAGCACAACCTAAACCCAGCAGAAGAAATCATTAAAGAGATCAAAGTGAAATTAGCAAGAGGAGAGGCATCAGTCAATTAGAGCAATGTGATGAGGCCAAGGAAACCCCTCTAGAACATCCTCTTCAAGGCCTCCCCACCAATCACATAGACAAGTTACTTCACCCTCCTTTCAAATATAATATCAAAGACATATGCTTTATCAATATGGACTATGGCAGTGCTACACCAGTAGAAGAAGAGCAGTGTCTCCACTGTTTCAACTGCAAAGGAGCTGATCACAACACCAAACAATGTGAATACCTCAAGTTGAATAACTGGTATGGGAACAAAGCAGCAGAATAGATAGAAGAAATGGCTGAATTTGCTACCTTCAGTTAAAATGATTGTCATAACACAAACAGCTGGAGCCACAACAAGCAAAGGGCTGATAGCTGAAAACAGAGAGGACAGAGTGTTGACTTGTACTCTACAAACATACCTTAAACAAAGCAAACTTCCCTTTACTGTCTATAAGCACAAAAACTCTCCCACACACTAGGTCATATGCTAAGATGAAATTTACTGAGCTCAAGGGCAACAGGTAATCCCAGTGAGACCTCTTGACTGGGCCAGGCCAAGCCCAGACAGCATCATATTCACGAGAGCTATGCCATGTAGCAGCTCTACAAAAGTGGAGGATGCACAGTGTTAAAAACATAGCTCAAACCAAATCTTCTTGCATTGATAGAACTACAAACAAATACACAGGTAACAAATTCTAGCAATAGCTTATATCTTTCCAGGGCAGGAGAGGTCAATGGCTAAATCATCATCTAAGGCTTTGATAACAGCATGGAAAGGATCAGAGATGGATTGCAATTAACTCGATCACCCATGAGGGTGGGCAAAATCCCACAAATTACAGATGAAAAAAACTTAGTAAGGGAGGACATAGCTCAATCTGGACTGAACGGGAAAGGTTTTGAGAAATAAGGGGCAATAAAAATAGCAGCATTAAACATGGAAGGTGGAGGCTCCAAATCAACAAATCAAAAATGGAGCAAAATGTACCAAATGATGAGAGAGGAAAAGATAGACATTCTAGCACTACAAGAAACCCACATTGGCAAGGAAAAAGAAGAGGCCCTAAATAAGCTTTTTAAAAAACAGATCCACATCCTTACAAATATAGACTCAAACCAACCAAACACTATGGGAGTTGCTTTTATTGTAAGGAAAACCCTACATAAGTGGGAGGAAATAAAAATAAGGGAACTAATTCTAGGCTGAGCAATCTCCCTGGAAGTACTCCAAACAAATGAAAGTACATTAAACTGCATAAATGTATGCACACCAAACAATTCAAGAGAAAACAAGAGCTTCTGGAAAAAACAAATCACACTGGACAGTTAAACCACACATACATAAACCACACATTCTCCTGGGTGACACAAACATGGTAGAGGAGGCAATAGACCAACTACCAGCACACAAAGACCAAGCAGACACAATGTCGGCCCTAATAAACCTAAAAGGACACCTTAATCTAGTGGATGGCTGGTGAAGAGAAAACTCAACTAACCTAGATTTTTCTTTCCATATGACCAACAGACCAATCCAATCACGCATCAACAGAATCTATATAAAAGAAAAATTACTTCCATTCAGCTGAAATTGAGAAATTAAAAGATTCAAAATTAGCACAGACCACTTGCTAGTATTGATAACCATATATGAGCAGTGAAAGATATTATATGCCAGTGCTTCTGACAAAAGATGAGACACTCATGAATAAAATAAAAGAAATTGAAATTGAGCATCTGAATGAACTCAAAACAGTAGCCACAAACTGCTCTGACCAAAAAAAACCCACAGACACTACACAAGTCATTTAAAGAGAGGATCCTTGCCAAAATATGGAAATTCTTAAGAGCACAAAAGCCAAAAATTTTCAAGAAGATTGCAGCACTAATAAGAGACCATGCTAAAGGTCTAAATAACACAACTTTGAGTGAAAACTTTAAACAAGAAGAAGCAGCAATATACAACAAACAAATCAAGAATCTACAAATGAAACGGTTCACCCAGGCCTGGGACACTGTGGCGGCAGATTACTTTATAAATGGTGAGACATTAACAAGGCCCTGGATTAACATCAATAAAGAACAGAAGACCCAAGACATGATAGTAGCACTAAGAAAACAAGCACTGTATGCCAACAGACTTGAGAGGAAATCATCTAAGATGGCCAAATTAACTAGAGATTACCACAACAATCTCCAAAACAAAGACATACCCAGAAACTAAGAAGAACACACTAGAAAAGTGACAACCATATTGGAACACACCAGCAAACAAATCACACCTGAGCAAGAAACAGAAATGGGAGAGGAGCTCATGAGGAACAAAGTCACTGAAGCAATATACACCCTTCAAAAAGGCAAGGCAGCCATGCTCAATGGTATAGTACATGAACTATGGCTAGAATTAGACGTAAATTACAAGGAAAAGCAAAAAGCCAGAGCCACAAACTTTGACATATCCAGAGCCTTGACAATAGTATTCAATGACATGAGGAATTTTAACATAGCACCTAGCACTGACTTTGCCAAAGGATGGCTGTGCTCCTTATATAAGAAGAGCAACAAGACAAACATTGGGAACTACCACCCCATAATAATCCTATATACAGATTATAAAATCCTAACTAAAGCTCTAACAAAAAGACTATAAAGTCGCTCCCAGGATAATACATACTGACCAAGCAGGATTCATGCAAGGACAAAGAATAGAGAACCAAACGGAATTAGCACAACAAACAATTGAATGGTGCAGACTAATGGGAACAAATGGCCTAATTATCTGCCTAGACCAGGAAAAAGTGTATGATAGAATCCTCCACACTTTTCTATGGGCCTCCCTCAAGAAATTTAATTTTTCAGAAAGCTCCATTGGGACAATCAAGGCCCTATACAAAGAAGCACACACTAAGGTTATTCTGAATGGGAAAATGAGCAAAAGCTTCCAGATGAAGAGAGGAGTGAGACAAGAGGACCCACTGTCATGCTTGCTATTCAACATCACAATTGAATCACTAGCACAAATGCTAAGAAACTCAAATCTGTCTGAGTTAACCCCAAACCAAAGCATCAAGAAGGTTGTAGCAACACTAGTTGTGATAATATTCTGTCAAGATATTTCCTACAGAACATCACCATAGACACAAGAGACAGCAAACACAGCCTCCTCCAGTCCCTTAGGAGAATGATTAGCATAGCCAAGAAACACAAGATAAAGTTCTGCCCACTCATACTAGAGGATAAATTAAAAAAGAAAATGCCAATATAGCTGCACACTGGTTTTGCACAAATAAAAAACCTGAGAGTAAATACAACTGCCATGAAATGCCTAAAGGAGAGCTATAGCATGAAAACAGCAAGCCCAAAGAAACTGCACTGATGATGCCTGAAATTGTACCAAGTGGTGTCTGGGTAGGTAGTCACTAGGCATAAGGGATTAGCATCAAGCTCACTAAGTGAGGGAGAACCAGGCAGGGTCTCAGAAGACGAGTTAGCAGTGGCAGCGGTAAGGAAGTGTGAGTTGGATGCTTAGCATAAATGCCAAGCACTAGAGGCTTGCTGTACTTGCAAGGCACAAAATAAGGCTAGAGCACTGGTGTACTCCCAGTGGCAAAACAAAGCACTGAGACAGCATCTTAGTATAGAGTAGACTCAAGATAAGCTTGATGAAGCTCTGAAGCCCGAGCATAAGAGATGAGGTATGAAGATAACTTGTTATTTGTAATGTATAAGTACAGTATATATAATAAGTGATAAGCAAAGTCACCATTGGTGACCAAAGACTGCCAAAGCAGCAAACTTAGTAAGTAAACACTAACTAACAATCTTTATAATAGAAAAATGTCAAACAGACCTTGGTGACACTTAGCGGTGCCAATCAAGCTGTCTGTTTTGTCAAGATGTCAAAAAAGTAGGTATAAAATCACCAAACTGTCAGTGTCATCAAATGATGACGGTTGCTAAGGTGCAGCAGTAATGCCGGTGAATTCTTGAAGGTCAAGAAAATAAGATAAAATAATTAGAAAAATAATAGCACAATATGAGAAATGCTTGTCTGGGATTCAAACCCTAGCCCTTGAGACAGTAGACCATAGGGTGCACAAGCCACTAGTCCATAAGCCTGTGCCAAAAAATATATCAGTACTCCTTGTGACACAACCTGAGTCTTATTAGCACTGATAAAACCCAGGTTGTATCAAAAGATGTTTTAACTGGCACAGCAGTGTGGATTAGTGGTTAGCATGACCTCTGGTTTACCTGTCATCCTCCCAAAAGGCTAAGGGTTTGAACTCCGAAACAAATACTTAGCGTATTTTTCATCATTATTTTTTGATTTATTTTACCTTACTTTCTTGACCCTGAGATTTCACCGGCCTTGCCGCTGCACCCTGTTAAACACCATCATTTCACAACGCTGACATTTTGGTGATTTCATACCTACTTTTTGGCAGTTTGACATGACAGACAGCTTGACTAGCGCTGCTAAGTGTCGCTAAGGTCTAATGGACATTTTCCTATATAAAAGATTGTTGGCTATTATTTACTTACTAGTTTGCCACTTTGGCAACCCTTGGGTCACCAATAGCGACTTTGCTTACAATTTACTATATATACTGTACTTATATCCTGCAAATAACAAGTTACCTTCCAAGTTACCTTCACCCTCTATTTCTTACGCTTGAGCTTCAGAGCTCAATTTCACCCTTTTTAAGCTTACTCTATGCCAGAGCACTATTGTACAGTGCTTTGTTTTGCTGCTGGACATACACCAGTGTCCTAGCCCTCTACACACTGATGACACTAGTGGTATCGGGGTAGGCAGTCACAAGGTGAGTAGCATTAGGCTCACTAATGGAGGTGAGCCAGGCAGGGTCCCAGAAGACAAGTTAACAGAGGACAGTGGTAAGGGAGTGGTAAGGTACTGCTTAGCATAATTGCCAAGCATGCAATGCCTGCCATAGTTGCAAGGCGTGTGTCAGGTTCCGCTGACCTCGGGGGCTCAGTCTACTGGGCGAATCCACCTTACGGCTATTCACCGTGTACAAACACAGAGCACTGGGAGTAGCGCGAGGCGTAGGAGACCGAAGCGGGGCGGGGAAGGGTGCGTGGAAGGGTGCCGGGAGTGCTGGTGGATGAGATGGGTGCCGGTGAGGGGGAAGGACGAGTGCCGGGGGTTGGCACAAGTCCCAGGGAGGTGAGAGAACGAGACGAGCGAGCGCCAGGAGCGAGTGAGTCCCGGGGATCAAGAGAAAAGCAGGCAAGGGGACTTAGCGAGTCCCGGGGATAGAGTCAGAGTTGGGGAAGTCGGATAACTAAAAGGGGAAGGAGTCGAGATAAGATAGCGGGAGATGGAAACGATTAAGTCGAAGAGGAGAGAGCCGGGAACGAAGAGTCGAGAGAACTTAGAGTAGAAAGGAGAAAAGAGGACAACGAGAATAGATTGAGAGTACGAGATGAGTTGAGACGAGACAAAGAGTCGAGACGAAACAAGTACGAGAAAAGAAGCAAGTAAGTAATGAAACCAGGGCACGAGAGAGACAAACAGAGACGAGAACACAACAAACAAGACGGGGTTACGGTAATATCAAGACTACAGTACCTACTTACTACTCTGCGCCTTATATACTACGTAGTACGTATGGCCCGGGGGTCAGGCCTGGGTTCCAGCAGCGGGTCGCGGCGCCGGGGCTTGGGATGAGACCCGGGGGCCGTGCAGGATGGGGCAAGGCTAAGACATGTTGTGCGGCGCGGAGGTCTCGTACTGGGAGCGCAGAGACACACGGCGGTGGTGCTGTGAGGAGGGAGCGGGAGCGGGGCGTGGCATGCGGAGGTCGGCGGCCATGATGCGCGATCATGATGCATGATGGGGAGTCTCGGCGCGGGCTGGGGGTGACGGGTGGTGCCGGCGCTGATGTGATGTGATAGCTGAGACCCGGCGCTGATGTGGCGGTCACGGTGGTGATGGCTGGGGAGTGCCGCGAGTGGCGGTGGCTGTGGCGTTGACGGGCGGTGATGGCCGGTGATGGCCGGGGGAGTTGGCCGGGTAGCGGTCCGGGCCCGGGGCGGCTGTGGGGGTGGTTTTGGGAGCGCTGGAGTCCCGGGGGTCGGTAGCGGGTCGTGACAGCGTGTAGATGATGAGGACACTGGCGTACTCCCAGTGGCAGGACAAGGACATCGTACAAGAGTGCTCTTAGCGTAGAGTAAGCTTAAGAAAGGTGGAATTAAGCTCTGAAGCCCAAGTGTAAGAGATAAAGAGTGACGATAACTTGTTATTTGCAGGCTATAAATACAGTATATATAGTAAATTGTAAGCGAAGTCACCGTTGGCGACTCTTGAGTCACCAATGTGGAGAACTAGTAAGTAAATAATAGGCAACAATCTTTTATATAGGAAAGTGTTTATCAGACCTTAGCGACGCCTAACAGCGCCAGTCAAGCTGTCTGTCATGTCAAAATGCCCAAAAAGTAGGTATGTTATCACCAAAATGTCAATGTTGTGAAATGATGGTGGTCACCAGAGTGCGGTAGCAAAGCCAGCAAAACCTCAGGGTCAAAAAAATAAGGTAAAATAAATTGAAAGATAATAATGAAAAATATGCTAAGTGTATGTCCGAGGTTTGAACCTCAGCCTTTTGAGAGGGCACCAGGTAATCCAAAGGTCACACTAACCACTAGCCCACATGGCTGTGCCAGTAAAATCATCAGTATGCCTTTTGATACAACCTGAGTCTTATCATCTCCCCCCAACTGAAAAATTGACTGTCCTCAGTCAACTCCTAGCAATCACATGTCAAGGGTCCATGTGCTAATGGTCTATGCACAAAGTTTGGGCATATAAAAGGTTTAGCAGTCGTTTTGGTACTTTGTTGATTTTTACCCATTCCAATGTTGACCCCCACTGCTGATGCTTTTCTTGCCTCCACCTCCTTCATCACACATGCCAACCTGCTCCTGGCGCAAGTCCAAGGCCTGGGCGCTGAGGCGCCGCATAACAAGGTTGAGGGTATGATGTGCCTCTGGCAGAAGTGGCAAACAACGTGGAGGAACAGGATCATGTGGGAGAGGGATGGGGAGCTGTTGGAGTGGTGTATGGCACATTATTGTGACAACCTTGTTGCTGAGTGGTTGGCACCTTTTGCCAACAATTTTGTGTGTTCTTGTAATGTTGCCAAGTGCTGCGCTAACAGACAGTCCTAGGTGCCTGCGGTGTTAAGACCCAGGTTGTATCAAAAGGCATACTAACAATTTTCCTGGCACAACCGCATGGATTAGTGGTTAGCATGCTCTATGGATTACTGGCCACCCCTCCAAAAGCTGAGGTTCTGTGATGACCACAACTCCTGCAATAGAAGTGATCTACCAACTGGGCTAAAAGGCCACAATGTCAAGCCTGGCTTGA
>JAGGAQ010006235.1:0-24491 GCA_017657225.1 Termitomyces sp. T69sscA
CTACATTGAGATTTTGAAAAAGTGGCCGAATCACTTGAGGACCCTGAAAGTGGCCGAATCGACCGTGGGGGATAGTATCACTCCCCACATGTTCAGAACACCCAGTCAATGAGAACGTCACAGATTGTCACAGCACAAAAAAGGAATCTGATCAATAAGTCTTGAGCTTGATCAATAGCGACACGGCGCGCTGATCAATGGCCGTGGGAATAGATCTTATTGAGAATCCGCTGTTCCGATGAGCGGCAAGCGTGACAACCCCTCGAAACTTGAGCACTCGATTCTCCCTCATTTTGGACAAAAAAAAAGCAGATTGTACATTATCAAGGTCCAATTAAATCATATCCCAAATCCCAGGTTGAACAGAGGTGTAGAAGGGGGTCAAATCATGGAGTTCTCATTGACGGGGTGTTCCGAACATGTGGGGAGTGATAGTAGTGTGTAATATGTGCAATGTTTCGAACTCTCTAGTAGCCCGCTCCGCTTTTACGATCGCCACCATATAACCCATATATACTATATGTTGGGCTTCTGTAGTCCGCATATGCCTGAGGATTCGCATGTTCTAGTCCCATCTGTTCCAATGAAGGTAGCAACTCTGGGAGCGGGATAGATGGTGGCTTGTCGGTGCTCTTCAACGAGTTCCTTTTGGAAGACGAAGTCTTCACCAGGAGCGAACTTTGACTACTTTTCGCGCCCATTCCTCCTGATGGTACCTTGTTCAGACTAGTTACTGACAAACGCTTGTTGGACAAATCATCCAAACGGGTTGTATTTCCGGCGAAGTCCATAAGCATGAGACTGCCGAGCGCGGCACTCGCGTCCATAGCAGTCGAGATGACAGGCAGGGATGGGCGGTGATCGTCTTCCTTAGCTTTTCCCGTTATCTGTCTCTTGTGGCTTGACATTTCAGGCTTCCTTGGGCGTTTAGCGTCGACGACACTGAGTGAATCCTCCGGGTACAATGTCGGCTGAGGCGAAGGCGGAGCATAAGCAGATGGAAGAGGTGATAACCCCAAAGCACGAGTCAGTGCCTGAGTATTGCGGTCTCGCCGTGCTTCTGATTTGCGAAGATTGCGTGGACTTTCTGACCCAGTACCTTGACTCTTGCTAGTACTAGCTAAAGCTGGATTTGATATGCGAGGATACGCATTCACATTATAGTAGGATGATTTGATCCTGCTGCGACCGACACAAGCTTCCCGCTGTGGCGTTGTGTAGGGAAGGAAAGAAGGGGAACTGATTTCCGATGCAGTGTAACTCGATCCTGGGGAATTATGATCATTTGCTGATACCGGGTCTTTCGCTGCTTCCGCGGCGGAGTTACTGCGACGTTTATCCAAGACTGTTTTAGGTCCGGTTCGCTTGAGAACATTGGAGCCATCCGCTGTAAGAGTAGTCATAGGTGATCTGGTGATCGCTAGTCCAATATTGCTGTGATTTCTGGGAGATGAGAGATACAAGGAAGCAGATGCAGCCGACATTCGAGTCGCGGTCCGTGACAGAGCGCCTTGAAGTTGCTGTAGCGAGGCATGAAAAGGCGAATTCCCGGACGTCACAGTTGGAACGCTTTGAGTATGTCCATGACCAGAGTAAGCAGATTGTGGCCTCCAGTTCAAAGCAGAATCAGACGGACGCTCTTGTAGGCCAGGAGACCGAGTTAGAGAATCGGAGCCATAAAGTCTACTTCCAGCAGAAATATCAGGCTGTGCAATGCTAGGTGGTTTGGAGATAACAATTCCAGGTTGAGGGTAATGTGACCAAGACCAGATTCCGTTAGACGTCCGTTCTTTTCCTCCGAAGATAGGAGAGTCTTCAAGAGCTAATTCCTTATCATCTGCGAAAGGGTCATCGAGAACCGGCAAAGAGGGGCGTGGACGAAGACGACGAGTTGGGCGAGAATAGTATTTGATAAGAGAAAATATTCCGATAAAAATGAGTGCACATCCCACAGCCAATAGTACAATCAATGGGATAGAAAGCTTACGAGACTGCGCAGTCGCGTTGGTTGGATGTATCTCTGCTTCACCAACTGAGGACCCGTTAGCATAACCTGTCGCTACAGGTAGAAACGTGGGAAAAGAAGGTGTCGGTGTGAGATCTTTATAGCCCAAAGTTCTAGATAACGGGTCAGAAGAGGACAATATAGGCAGTGCTGTTTGGCTGAGTGGGACTGAATGAACAAGCTGACTATGACTTGCGGTGGGTCCAGCTACATAAATAGATGATGGTGATGGATGCGGCCTAAATCCTGTATCAGGTATAGGATTTGGTACAGCTGTGACCTCGCCTCCGGCTAGGTACTCGCTCTTCGCCGCAAAAGCTTCGTGCTTACTATTACTAGGCTTTGTGGTACGAGAAGCAAAGACTCGTGTGAAGTACTCCCGATTCCGCATCGTACCGGGTAGAGATGGCAGAGACCATGTTTTGTGATGTATTTCCACAAAGCGGTGTGAGACCTTGCTGGTTATCTTGCCATTGGGCTTATGCTGATGAAGTGGAAAGGTCGAGTTTTGACGAGAGACCGGATCTCGATGAGGTGACCGACGGATTGTATCCATAGGTGGCATCAGAATTTCTTACCAAATACTGGTGGCGACCTGCGCAACCTAGATCAAGGTGGTGTTAAAGGTTGGACGTCGAACGTTGGACGTTGAGCGCTGAGCGCTTGAGCCGTTGGTTTTTAGTAACTTTATTATTCGACGCGCTTCATCACGTGTATTGTTACGTAATCCTATCGCGTACCAAAAGCCTTTTTCTCGCTAAATTCAGAGAAAAGCCCTGCAGTCGTGTTTTTTGTTATTAAGTTTGTAGGAAGCGAAGCTTGCTTTTTGACCCAGTCTTTGCAAACAAAAGATATATTGTAATCCTCTCCGGCAGCGACTCGTCTTGCAAGACACTAAGCAGAGTTTTCAACTCTGCCGAGTCTCACTAGGTATTGACCTCGATACGTCTGTTTTCTAGGTCTCTAGGCCGTCGGAAACACCATTTTTGGGCCTGTTACGCGATAACGTCGCGCCTTGTAAAGGATGAGTACCAATGGCGGGAGCAGGTGTGTTGCATACCTCAGATTGTAGTTGAAACTTATGTGTCTTTAGTGAGAATGAAGAATCTCAAGCATCACAGGTCCTTCATGCCATGCTAAATCCTGAAATCGATAGTCGAAAAACGGGTGAAACATGCCGTCTCCGTCAGGGAAACGATGTTAACGTGACTCGGACTGTCTCTCCTTCCCGGTTTTCAAGTCCCCTGTATCATGATTTCCATGGGCTAGGACAGACCCAAACGCAGTACTTGGATGAAGAACTGGAACTTAATGAGAGCTCGCAGAAAGAGAACATCGAGGTTGCTAGGGATGAACAGCTTCAAATTACTGCGACACTCGCTACAAATACCCCTCATGCTGGTCTCTCATCCTATGATGTCACAAAGGTGAGCAATGCTAAAGCCTGTCAATGAGAATACATTAATTCGTACCATTCTTTCAAGCCCAGGTCAATAGCCGTCAAAGCGGTGTCATTCCAATCTCCAAAGAAGAGGACTACTCCAACCTTCAACGATTCTGTACAGCGTCAATCGCCACAATCCACGACTACTTTAAACTTATCTCATGGACATGTTGACAGTCCTGTATCTTCTCAAGATTCTTTCGGTCTTCTGGATCAAGATCCTAGTCACCAGTTTTTGGCTACTTCAAAACAATTCAATGTTCCTCTTTCAGAACTCCCGAAAGTCGTTCTTCCTCATGCAGCTGTGCCATCCACTCGCTCAAGTCTTGATTATACGTACTCCAGACATCAGAAACATCACCGCTCTCCCTCACCATCTGAGGGAACAATTCTCGTCGAATCCACCCCATCTGCTTCGGGCGGGTCTCAATCGCAGTCATATCCAGATGTACAACGCTCGGAAGTCCTGCGGAATCTTCCCAGCGGGCAGTCTCGATATGTAGAGACCAGCCGTCCCACAAACGATGCTCAAAATACCACCCATCACCCCATAGAGGAGTGTTTGAGCGACGCTCCGTCGAGTTTTTATGCGGACCATAATGACGATAGCCTTCCATCTACAGCTCTTGCTCCCACACAACCTTCGACGCAGCTGGAGGATAACGATACTATGGAGGTCGAGCCAGTACATCCCTTTGATGCTGTCGTTAATGAGGCTACTGCTTACACAGGAAACACCTCGTCCACTGCTACTACCAATGCGAGGAGTCTGTTCAATATGGTTGATCCCAAGAAAAGATATCGATATCAGCATTTAATACAGCCTCAAAAACAGTTACAGGTGGTTACTGAATCTTCTTTGATCCAGACGGAAGACAAGCCGCCCTCGACTCTAACTGCTCATCGCTCGCCCATTCCAAAGTTGACGTTGAGCTTACCTCTCCAGGCTCAATCCCAGACGTCGGTCGAAACACGACTTTCTTTTAACGAGCAATCACGCCAGCCAGGCCAGCAACATGTCCCGAGCCGTTTGCAACAGACCAATCATTCACACGAACCGTCGCGCCGCGAAGAGACCGGAAGTCATGGAATAAATGTTGTTCCAGATTCTGAGCCTCCACAAGACGATGTTTTGGAAAGAAATAGATCTATGTCTGAAGGGCCTAGCGGATTGTCGATAAACGTTTCTTGTTTCGGAAATAATGTCCAGGAGATAGCCAGATCGTTTGATGATGATGACCAAAAGAATTTGTTGCATTCTGGCTTACTGCCCCTCAGAGGCAAGAGACATACCGCAGCAGCTGCAAAAGGGAAAGGGACATTTGCACATGATCATGATCTGGGAAAAAGACCCGATTCTCGTCAGGTAATTAGTCCTTACTGTGAATGAAGAATTTTTCCAATGTAATTCTCATTCTACAGGAAAGACGATCAAGTGCGGGCCGTTCGAATCAAGAGGCTACTTTGATTCCTCCGATCCCACATCTTGATGTGCCCGTACCCACCGCCAATGTTCGCACTACGAGGGCGTCAGCTGCTTTGTCGATGTATCGGCCTCCAGGCACCGTTCAATCCTGGAATAATGGAGTTGTACCATCCTCTATCCCTAATGAGGGCACAAGTAACGCTGGAGTCAAACCTCATGCCAATGATACTGGTTCTAAAAAGGGCAAAGGAACAGCCTCGAACACGCGTGTCGGATCGAAACGAACTCCTGCATTTCCTAGTAAGCGAACCCGCAGGCGTGCAGAGTTGAATGCAGAGCCCTCCTCTCTCTTGATGGACAATGAAATTTTATCCCAGGCAGGAAATATTGAAAGTGACTCAACTGAACCTGCGGACGACATCAATATGGATCCGGATTTTGGAGGTACAACCTCCAGGAAGAGGAAACGTGGTGGCTCATCAGCGAAATCAACTAAATCAAAATCGAAAAAGGTCAAAAAATCTGCTTCCGCAACACCGTCAGCTCGACAACCGAATCGGTTGAGATCGATGACGTCGGCCAGTAGGATAAGCGACGTAGCACCTACTCGCGTCTTTGCACTTTGGAAGCAAGATAGTTGCTACTATTCCGGCAGTGTATACGCAGATGTAGGAGGTGGCATGTACGAAGTCCATTTCGATGACAGGACAAGTGCCCATGTACATATCGACCAGATGCGGGCCCTCGACCTCCGTGTCAACGACGACGTCATGATTCCTAACATCATGCGTGGTTTTAAGGTGAACAACGTCGACAAACTTGCTTCGTCGCAGCTTGTTGGTGTTTGCCTTGATGAGGGACTCAAAGACATGGAGCTTACGTCATTGAGAATAGCGGCGAAAACTATTAGTGCTGCCTGGCAAGATCGTACTTTATACCGTCACTCAATTGTTCCTACTATCAAGTCCGAACCTAGTCGAGCGAGTCCAGCCCCTTCAGGATCCTCCCTTGCCACCGTTCCTTCTCGGCGTTCTGGTCGCGGCAATGTCTTTGAGAAGACAGCTTTTGTGGTTAGTGTCTCTTATAACGAAAGAGAAAAAGAGAATCTCCTGTCCAGAATCAAGAATAATGGTGGTGTCATCGTCAACGACTGGCAAGATGTCTTAAATATGCAGGGAACGTATTCCATGTATAACAATAGGTGGGTTATCAGGAAGGAGGAAGCCCAATGGATTGGGACTGAAAGTATTGCGCGTATCTTCTTGGTCGCAGACCACCCGAGCTTTAAACCCAAGTTTCTTGTCGCACTAGCACTGGGTGTACCTTGCTTGAAGGTGGAATGGCTTTATGACACTGTTACTTCCGTGAGATATAGCTTGGCAATCAACGTTGACCATGGCTGACGAAAAATTAGGGAGAAGAGAAAAATTGGCTTGCATATATGCTTGGTCAAGGGTTTTCGGAAGCGTTGTCTACTCAGATTTCTCAACAAGTGGACATAAACTGGGGTACTAGTGTTCACCATCTAACTGATATCATGGAAAACAGGGTGCCCTGTAAATTGTTTAGTGGGAAGTCCATCTTGTGCGTTGGTGACGTGGTTCCAAAGCTGAAAAGCAAGAAGGTTTGTAAGTCAATTCTACGTATAGTACCATTCGCTAAAATTAATCCCAAATAGCTTTCTATAGCTGAAGAAAAGGCAAAGGAAGCTCATAATGCGATTACACGTATCATATTGGCAATGGGAGCAGATCGCGTTGAAGCCGTCACTGAGATTGATCATGCCTCTGCACCCTTAGAGGAATTCGATTTCGTTGTCATCAAGAAGGTTGAACACTATAGCCTTGAGCTGGGAATGGTGCCGTATAAAACGGTGCACTGGAATTGGGTGAAGGAGTGTTTAGTTGCCTCTCGACTTTTACCTCAGCCGGAATGGGGGTTGGATTCACAGGAGGCATGATATTCTCATGATTTTCCATACCAATAAGGAGGTTTATTGCGCACCTCATATCATTGTCATATAATTTCCTCTAACCATCGTTAATTTCTATACCTATTGGCATTTTAGTGTACACCGATGCTTGTATGTCAAGTCGTCTGACAATTTTTGATCTTTTACATATTGATACTAATCGACTATATTGTAGTATATGCCCTGACAATGATATTTTTTGGATGGCTTTTTAAACCCATATCAACGATTAATCGACACAACTGTGTTTTCAATAATTTCATGCATACTTTCCAGCGATGTGTATCCAGAAAAGTGAGAAGTAGCGCAATTAGCAAGAGACAAAAAAAAAGCAAGTCAACCGACTACATCCTGATTCCACATCGTGCACACACCCTCTCCGTATCTAAGCTGAACAAAGGAATTAAGTGTCTGTCCTCCGTGAATCAGTGATCAATTATTTACCACATGCAGATAAAGCCGATGGGGAAGCAGAACTGGATACGGATGATCAAGTACTTCTAGACATTATAGGGATACCGATCTCACAATAGCAGCAAGAATCCCACACAAGCCGAACCGTATGCTGCTGATATGATGACCTTGGGCACAAGGTGACAGGTATACTTGTGAAAAACATGGAATCGGAAATGAAATCTTTCTTGATTGAAACTGACCATTATTCATGGGAGCTGCCTGGTAGTGAGGCTGTTGATAGACAGGTGTCGACCCATATGATGTCGAACTAGGCTGGCCGTAGTACTGGGTTTGGGATTGACGGGTTGCGTTAACAGAGGACTGCCTGTAGGCTGGAGGAGGGGAGTAATCCTGTCCTTGCTTGTCTGACATGGTACACGACAAAGATAACTTGGAGAAGTAAGACAGGAGTCAACTAATTCTGAAACCTCCCTTTCCTGGCTGGTGTTATAGACCACGTGCAGCTGCCATAGAATAAGCAATCTGGTAATACCCAAGTGATTTGCGATGTTAAGCAATGATCTCAGAAGGTCACTTGAGGGGTAAAGAATCCGGGAAGTTGTACATGCTTCGGTATACGCTAGGAGGACTTGGTCTGTCAGGATCAGCGTCGGGAGTCGGAGTTCCTGCTTGGGATGGCTAGCACGTGATGTGTTGAGTATGTTCTGATTGACAGTGTGGTGAAGTCTTCGTTCTTGTCAGGTTTTCGTCATGAACAATGAGGAAGTCGAGTACGAAGTTGGTTGGTGCTCCAATATCTTAGCTCGGCTATCAGGTTCATTGTGATTGCTTTAGAGAATATCACTCGAGCGCGTGTTGAGAAGGAAAAAGGGAAAAAAAAGAATTTAGTCTGGGTGCGTAATTTGGCCGTGTCGCAGTTCACGCGTATACTGATTCCAAGAAAAGAAATACAATGTCCGTGTAAGTAGCGTAGCCTGTGCTGGGGTCTCTCAGTGCCATTAAAGCTTCTCGATTAGTGGAAAGGATATGGTTCTGAAGATGATACGTATGTATCTATCATTACTTCCGAAAACATGCCAAACAAGGTTATTCTAGCTGGGAGCCTAAGGAGTCTTTTGTTGGTTCCGAGCATATGATTGAACAGTTTTGGGAACGCGCCAACTCAGGTGGTAGGGACTACCGGGAGATGAGTCTGTTCCAGATTGGAGAAGAGTTCGTGTTGACAGGCCCACCGCGTGAGTAATCACTTTCATCATCTTCCTCGAGTAACTTGAGTACGATATCGATGCTAGGTAAGAAGTCCAAACGGCAGCCTGTCAAGTCTGCTCTTGCGGTCGCACCCCAGGTCTCTCTGCAACCAAGTTCTAGTAGAACGCTGGAAACCGGCTCGCCAGCGAGAGATAAGAGAAAGCGTAGTCCATCTGTAATTGAAATTCAGGACTCTGATGACCAAGGGAGACCGACGAAACGCGTCCGTGAAGGCAAGGAATTCGGTACATTAACATCAAAGAGCCCTGCACCATTGCCTGTACGTGACAAGAGCATTCGGAACACTTCTCGAAATCAAGTTCAGTTACCCACAAAGGCACGTATCTCACCAAGAAAAGTTGTTCGTGCCCCCTCTTACGACGAGGTCATTCCCGCATCGGACGACGAACTCGCACGGGCATATGATAAGGAATCTCACCAGGTAGCTACAGCTACGGGAACGAAAGTATCTTGGGACAATAGTCACGGCCATGTCACCATCGCCGACGTTGAGGAGCAGTTGCAAGAATCTGTCATGGGACGTGACGCTTCGCCACATTCGGTTGTTTCTAAGCTAGCGGTGAATCCCCCAAGTAAAACTACAAAGGTCCCGGCCCATAGAGCCAAAGCGGCAAACCCTCGGGTGAAAATAACGAAAATTGATTATCCTGCGCCTGAAGGGGCTCTCTCGATCAAAGCTCGCTTGTCTGGACGGGGAACAGTATCTTCTGCGCAGAATTCATCTTATCATGGTGACAAGACCGACAAGGCCGGAAATCGGTCAAAGCCAGGTCCCGGTCGGTCATCTGCAGGATTTATGAAGAAAAATACCAGTTCACTACTCACTTTCGAGAAGGGGGAATTGAAGACGGTAAAGGGACGTTATAACAAAGAGGTTCCTCAGACGAAAAAGGATTCAGACTCGCCTACAGGCTCATTGTGGGGAGGTGACGATGAGACAGACAACAACGATGATTCTGGCTTATTGAACGCTGCTCCCCCTACTGCGAATGAATTACTTCACTTGGCTGGGGCTGATCTGACCAACGAGCCCCTCCCAGACTTTGAGGATGAAATTTCCGCCAGTGTACCGATAACCTCGGATTCGCCCATTGTGTCTGAACAATCGGCACGAGCCACGGAGGCAAATTCTACCTCTTCCCTGGAGCCTCAACCAGACTCATCTCGGCCTGCTCATTGGGAAAGGTGGGGATATTTTAGTCAACTGCTATCACAATTAAAAACATGCCATCAGTCTCCAACGCGCGAAAAATAACTTGTTCCCTTCAAATAACACCTCCACATTTCAAGCTCCTATTCCTCTTTGGAAACAGCCGACCATGTTTGGACCCCTGTATGAGTCGCCCAATGTTTCGTTTATCGGTTTTCGCTGACAAATTATAAGAGGTTTTGCGCTAAACTCTCAACCGAATGAAATTGTAGCCCCGGGCATGTATGTATCGTGACACTGTACCTCTCCCACCAGCTTTTTTACTCTTGATCAGAGCTCAGACTGCACCGTTCTTTATTAACATCAACAGTTTGGTCTCAATACCCGTGATTCTTACCGATGTCGCTCCTTTGCATCCTGGGACACTATCCCTTGAGTTCATTGTAGCCAATAGAGGTCCTCCTGGAGTGTTTTACAAACAGAAAGCTGCACTCGCACTTTTAGATACCCTACGTACTGGTGGGCCCTCTGCGAAAATCGGTCTTCACCCTAGTGCAAATTCAAATCAGAAGAGCCAGTTCGAGCAATTTTGTTATCGTTTGAGTGCTGGAGAACTGGTACGACTTGATTCTACCGAATACAGACGTGGAATCACTGAAAATATAATCAGTATGCGGGAATGGCTGGGGATGAATTTCTGGTATTTTGTTCATCAAACGATTCCATTCTCCCTCAGCGGCTTAACATCTCTGCCCAACTTCTTGGTCAACCGAACGATATTTTTGTTGAAAGGGTTGCGATCGAGAACTATTCCGCTTATGCTGAGGCGGCTTTGGCAGGTATTGAGGGTTAATCCATCTATTTGTAGTGCGATTATTCTATATGTACGAGTCTACGGCTTAGATATCTTCGTTCCTTTGACGCTTGTTATCTTGCTAGTAGACTGCCACAAGATCACTGACCCGTCAAGGATAATGAGGTAGCCGACCCAACCCTTTTTACGTTGTCCGTTTCCTTCATCCTGACAAACAGTGGGCGGGCGAGAGCTTTTTTGAGTTTTGAAGGAAGCAACGGGACAGAACAAGCTGAACAAGACCGATTTTACATCGCCACAGATGACAATCAATGGCTCACATATGGACCTTCTATTTTTAACGTCGTATGCTGGACATCTTAGTTTCCCTGAGGTAAGAGCGATGCAGGAATGTCATCACGACGATACAAACTATAATATTCCAATCTCTGGGAAGTGAATCACAACATAGTCGTCGCTTTCTTCCATCTCCCCCCACAAATACATCGAACTGCCCATTTCTTTTCCCAGGCGCGCCAAGGCAAAGGGATACTGCCGTCGGAACTAAGGTCATCGGCTAAAGTAGTTTTCCCTCCACATTGGGAACACTTCATAGTTGCAACGACCCCAATAAGTAGATTTTTAGAAATGATATCCTTATCTGCATCCTTAGGGACTGTAGATAAGTTGCCCAACCCATCAACAAGGTCGTGTGGCTTGATGAAGAGTGTGGCTTTAGTCAAAACAGAGGGTTGAGTCACGCTGCGAACTATTTTTGAGAGAAGACGATGCATATCAGATGTTGGTTGACAAGAAACCAATGCTCGTCGACAACCTTCGCCTTAGTAATCAAATCAGGACCCGTATGATATGAACAAAATTCGGCTCTTACGTTCAAGAGATCGGACTTCCTGACGAGTTTGTTCCAAAGTGGCGAGCAGAGCTGAGACATCTATTCCGGAATTGTTGATCAAGTCTACGGTAATGTCACGGGCAATTTGAGCGGTCCTCCCTCGCGGAGTGAGAGACTTGACGTATACGCAGAACCTCTGTACATGGGACAAAGCCGTTACAAAGTTGTCGAGGAAGTATGGATGACAAATGTGTAATAGGACGGGGGCATCTAGTAATTGCGCTAGATAGTATCATAAGGTTGCAACAGGATACTTAAAATGAGATGGAACATACAAGAGCTCGACATAGATACGTCTCCATCGTTCTCCTTCTCGCTGTCATACAAGTCCAAGTTAGACGACATGACGCACTCCTTGAGCAGTTTTTCTGTCAGAGAGACAATCCAAGTTGACAAACTGATTAATTGCCACACAGCATCTACGAGGAACGAGGTCAACTCGTCTTCAGGCCTCCAGTCAATATCTCTGATACCTAGATCATATATATCCCCGTCTTTGCAATCATCGAAAGCTTGATTACATGCAATGAGGTAACAAAGTTCATGGGCGACTTTCCAGCGTGCAGTCAGATCTTCACGGAAGTCTTTCACAGCCATCGCCCGTTCTCTGTAGATTGCTATCATTGTCCCAAGTATCCCTAGAGTCAAACAATGTGAAAAGTCCGATGAGCGATCATCAAGAATTTTATCAGCCTGATAAATTGTTTCAACAGTGTCGTCGAAGGACGTTGAAAGAGAGAGTAAGCGGCTAATGTCTGTTGGAGCCCTGCCTGAAACAACGCTGTCTGCAAGAGAATATGCAAGAGGAAGGAGAAGACGTCCTTGGAATGCCGTGAGTAACAAAGAAGGATGAGTTACATGCCACTAGTAACCACCTGATGCATCCAAAGAGGCTTTCTTTTGAGGGACGGATTGAACTGAAATTCGCAAGGGCCACAATGATGAAGAGATCGTGGCCAAGGCAACTCCGTTGGGCGACAAGACAGAATTAAGAGGAACTGTGGCAGGATAAGAAAGGTTACACTTAGAGCAGCGTAAGTCTTACTATCTTGCCCCAACCTCGTTACATCGCATAGAATAGGTGAAGATTCGTAATCTTCATACTCAGTCAAATCAGCACTGCTCTCTATCAGTCATGTGTTAGGTCAAGTGTAACAGTAGGACTGACAGATTCAACATCTCCGTACTTCCTATTGACGCCATTCGGGAATTTGTGTGAGAAGGTGGTATCGGTCCAGAAATATCCAAAATGCCAACTAGAACGTTGTCTTGTTGTCCAAATTGAGATCGTATAGGTGGCGGCAAGATATAGGCCACGATACTCTGTGTAAAAGAGCGTGAGGCGGTCCTCTGGATTTTCTGTGACAGAAGTTCAACTAACTGCGAATGAAGTTTACATCTAAGCATACCCAAGCACGCCCTTGGGCCAGTGATCTAGTAATAGAATGGGAGATCAACTCCGACTTCGGAGATGAATCATCTGAAGAAAGGTCAGAACGAATAACAATGTAAATGGTAAAGAGTAATATACAACTGTCTAAGTCAAGATAGGAAGACACAAGGTAGAATGACGGTCTTCCATTTGTCTTACGCTGTGACGGAGGAGAGTTTGGAGCATCGAGTGGAGGTGGCACACATATGAAGTCGAGCCCAACAAGGGTCTTGCCACATTCAAGTATTGGTTGTAAGGGTTCAGCGCTCAAACCTACTCAAAATGAACGCCAAGAGTAGCTATAGCAAGATAAGCACGCACCAAATCGTTCTCCATTGTATAGAAACTGTACTTCAAAGAGATTGATGGTCGTTTCTTCGCCCCAATTCTCCCATTCCATAGAACGCATCTCCAAAGGCAATAGCGGTTTTATTCCTTCTGAAAGGCCGGCGTCAATTGCGATGTAAGTATGATTTGCTGGCGGTGGGACGTAGTGACATCTCATTGCAATCAGTATGGAAGCTTCTGCATGTACAAATTAGCCCGATAATATAGAAGGAAGAGAACACACCATTGTAGCCCAGGCCGATTGCCGCCTTGAAGCATTGTTTGATGCCTGTCGAGGTAGAATCTGTGGAAAGCATTTGCCCTTCGCCAGTAACCGTAGGCTGAGCAGTGGAACAAGTGAGGAATCTCATTGACTGCACATATTGGCGAAAGTAGCAGACAGTAATGTTTTGATTCTGGTTCACGAGCAGAAGCGTTGGATCAGAAACTGGAGGACGTGGCCCACGCGGAGGCAGACGTGTTGCCAGGCCTGAAGTGGTTTCCGACACCCACTGAAAGAAAATGAGAACAGAGGGTACAGACAACAATGTATAGTCACCTCGCGGGCCTGTCCAAGCCAACTTACAGCCACAGGAGCGGCACCATGGGCAATAGGCCATGACTCTTTGATAGTCCAGTTATCAATCTGTGGGCCCCGAGTCCATAGAACGCCTACTCCTTCAACATTGCGACCTGGAAAGTATGCGAATAACCAGTCATCGCTAGGAGCCACAGAGATCAGGCTGGGGGGACAATATGAGGTTGGCACAGAAACAACATGTGTCGGAGGCGAGATGATGAATTGCTTTGAAGATGAGAAATGTCGTGCAGTGATGAGAGGTTGTACAGGGTGTGCGCAGAATATTATGGAGGACTGGGACCACTCCAAAGGTCTGTAATCGGCCAATAGAGTGTTGTAAAAAATAAATAAGTCAATATGATGAATGGATTTACTACGAACCTATAAAACCGTTCGGAGAGAGGCTGAAGGTCCCACCAACCAGTTTGCCAGCTTTTGTTCTCTCTGGCCTTGCCTTTGTGCGGAATGGCTTTTCCATCGAGTACCATGATGACAGGTGGATCAAGTCTGTGGCTGTGCGGCACTCCATACTTGATCATCTTGTCGACAAATGCGTCAGCTTTCGCAGGAATTAGGTGGTCATACTACTGAAATTCTGGTGCAATCCTTCGCGGACTGTGTATTGGTACTCGTCACACAACTGGGCAGAGTCGGGAATCTGGTATTGATAACGTTTTAAATACGGCAACAACGTCTGACAAAACCAATACAAGATCCAAGCATCAATACCGGACACTGCACCATTATTACCTACCTTTGCAGATCCACAATGTCCAAACCAACAAGTCTTGCCTCTCCCATCACCCGCAATCCAGTTGACACCCCTTTTCGGGAGCAGTCCATCAGAACATATGCACACGTTGCAGTCTCTTTACACCAGTCAAATTGCGACTATTGTATGGACGCAAGCCACTCTGAGCACACCGGAAACCTCCAGACGAAACGTGGTGGTCGGTCTAGCACTCAAGAAGTCTGACGGGTCCGGCGGTGAAGGATTGACTGAACAGGAGAAAGAGTTATTTCAAGGTGTCATGTCCGCTCTTCGCGAGCTGCTCAAATGAAATAAAGATCCTCTCGCGTATTCGGTATTCGGAGGCGCAGATGTGGATGTTGATATTATACATCCAACTTTCAAATTTCAAACACGATAGTTCTAAAAGAGGCTTTAGACCATCGAGAGTTTCGAGATATTGTCAGAAAGTACATTTTCATTGTATATTACGTGGGATTCTCCAATGAGCGATGGTGCTCTTCACTGCTTTCATAATGCTGCGCCCATTTCCACCGCAGAAGGGCAGACAATCGCTCTTGTGGAGGTAAGGCAGTCCTTGGATGGGTCTCATGAAGATAATAAGCAAAGAAGCCCGTAAAAATGCCAAGCAACGGGTCGAGCGTACTAATAGCGTGTAAATAAGGACATGGTAGGAAATATAGAGACGCACCGAGACAAGAGCACAGGAGGGGCCATGATGGTGAAGTGCGGGGCACTTCGGAAACCGGACATCGGATCGGACAAGTTTCGACGAAAAACCTCAAAAGTTTGTTGCGAAAATTCTGAGTCTCTTGGACTCTATACGCCACTAGCAGACTATCTTACCATGTCAGCTGCTTTGGATCGTCAAGTCCGTCCCATCTATGGTCCGCTAACGTGTTTCGCTCGACGGCATTGTGTCTAATGTCCCCTTGGTTTAGACGCCCTCGACACAGGCTCAAATAAGTCAGCAATAGTCTCCTGCACGAAGCTGCTAAAGAAAAACCCCAAAAATGTCCTTGTAAAGGTAGCCGTAATCACACAATATACGCATCATGTGCTCATCCCAGCACAGGCTTTGAAAGCTCTTGCCCTTGTCAGGTCTCAAAAGGTTGAGGAGTCTTTGGTCCTTTGCGACGAAGTGCTTGAGTCAAAGCCGACGGATGATGCTGTTTTATCTGCTATGATGCACGTTTTGAGAGGGTTAGGCAGACGTGCGCATACCACTGCGATTATCTACCATTCTTGGTTGCTGAAAATCATCCAGATAATGACATGGTTCTTATGTTTGAGGAGGCTTACAAGCAACAGCCAACAAACGAGGAACTTGGTGCGCAAACGTTCTTCGCAAACGTTCGTGCGAGTCATTGGAAATCCGCGCAACAGGTAGGTTATTTTCTATCAAGAATTCCCCACGCTTCCGCCGCCTTGACTCACAATCCTGCCTCGTTCGTGATATGAGATTGCTACTAGGATGCACAAGCAATTTCAGGAGGACCGATATCTGTACTGGAGCGTGATGAGTGCGGTTCTTCAAGTGCGATAGCGATATTTTCGTCGCGCGAGCAGGTCTAAACTCTATCACCAGGCAAATGACCCTGCTACTCCTCCGACTATGAAAACAATATTGTACAAGCTAGCCCACAGGCTTGTAACGTCCTCTCCAACACCATCGTATCAAAGTAACGACCGCTTCCACCTTCATCTTTCGGTATTGCAAGAACTCGAGCTTTACGATGATGCCCATAAACTTCTCGACAGCGATATCGGCAGGGCAATTTGCACGACAAGCCTGTCGTGTAACGAGATCAGGCGGAATATCTGGCGGAAGCGGGGTATGATAGTCGATGAGGGAAAACTTGCCATGCAACGCATTTCAGAGAAGCAGTGAGTCTTGCTTCACTGCCGATTCGCCCGCGAGGTAATGAAACTTGACAAAGCGATCGCAATTGGCTGGAGTTCCTTTCCGTCTTGGATGCAACCTTCTCATATTTTTCGCCGTCTGATGAATCTATCTCTCCTGTAGAAGGTTTAGAACATGTCAGAAAAACAAAAGAATTTTTTGTTCGTATAGCAGGGGAAGATGGGGCAAAAGATCGATCTGCGGCGCTTGCCCTACTGGAACTAGAAAAGCGCGCACGTGTTCATGGAATATCCAAAGGTACGGCTTTTCCCTCTTTCCTTCTGATATGCAACGTTCTTAGTAAGTACAAAGATTCAACCCGGCTGGTCATTCTGATGCAAGATTACTTCAATCGAGTTGGACACAAAGCTTGTTGTTTTGAGGACCTGAAGCCCTATATTGAACTGGGAGAGAACGAGCTTACCGATTGGACATCATTTTTGCAGGCTGTACCGCGGTCTTTCGTGAGCTATTAGTGTTTTCGTGGGTTTGCGGATGATAAACAGTTGATTTTAGGACACCCCCGAGGAGCTACAACGTCTAATTAATACTCACAAGCTGTTGCGGTACAATCTTACCCAATCCGAGTTGAGCGTTGAAGCAGAAACAGCCCGCGTAGCTCTCTATATAGAACAATACTTAGAGGGTCTCAAACTCGGGTCGAACCTGCTGTCTACCGAACTTCAATATGCGGACGATCTTGCCCTATTAGCTACTAATAGCCTTGTCACACTTTGGAGGATAACCTCCAATGAAGAATATCTTTTCAGTGCGGTAACACTTCTTGAGTTTGCTTTGACAAAAAGCAAGCAGTCATTTCAAGCGCGGTTAGCACTCATCCGCCTGTATCGCTTGCTCGGTATGAGGTCTTATGCTAGCATCTTGTCCATATCAGCTCACATTCCTCTCCCGTAAGGTGCGCCCTCACTTGCAGTGGATCATTATCGCGCTATGGGTGTCAAGCAGGTCCAAAACGACACTCTTTCACATTTCCTTTTGTCTCGGGCTTCCACTTTCTCGTTGGCTTCAACTGGCGACTTGACACTAGCGACCGAATGTTTGGAATCAACCCAGATATATCTCAGTAATTCGCAAGAGGTGAATGTCCAATCTCCAGTATGACCAACCCTAATCGACGTCAGCAGACGGCTGATTTTGTCGTCCGAGCCTTCCAAGGAGAAAGATACTCTCAGGTAAGGATACTATATGCGCCTGTCTTTCATCTTAAATTATCATATCTGATTTCCCTAGATACCTGAGTTCATAATTTTTGAGGAACGGCTTGATAATTCTCTACAACGTGACATAGTGAAGATGGAATATCTTAGAATGCGTCTTACCCATGAGCAGATCACTTCGGATGTTATCGATATGGAACTCATCGAACTGAAGTTCATTTTTGACCGCAGTATGTACCTTTCACTGCTTCACTTCATGATTTCGGTTGTCCACACCCATACAGCACATTACGACAATCGAGATTTCGACATCATGTCAAATTACCAGCCCAAAGTTTCCAGCGACATTTTTTCACAGACCAATCTTCTGGAAAAGAATGAATCTGTGAGTTTCGTTATTGTCTTGTTATCTTTAGCTGCTGATGTTTGCGGTTCTTAGCATGGATGGCTCAAGACATTTCTGAAGGTGTACATTCGGGCCTTCCAACAAGGTAGCGATCTTGACGATTCAGTGGAAGAGAAACTCTTGATCGGCGATCGGCCCAAACAAAGCTTTGGTGAAGACAGTCGCCCGCCTCTGAGGCAACGGCTTGCCGAACCACTGACCGAAGAAGAACTTGCCGAGGTGACTTTCTTTGAAAATATTGTTGCTCGTTCTCAAGACTCGTTTTCGCCACAGCTGACTCAAGACGAATTGCTCTTTGTTCAATTTGCGCGCGCGCTGGCTGAGTGGCTTGAACTATATCATGATTATACCCGTCCCCCACCCAATGTAGTCCTTGCCGAAGCAGCTAAACAGACCGAGCTCAAGACTGGTTATCCCCTCAAAGGTGTTGATCTTGCGGCTTTAAATAGGTCTTCCCCGACGAAGAAAGACGAAGAACCTCCAGCCGTCACTGAGCCTCCTGAGCAGGTGGCTCGGTTTTTTGAAAGTAAGTTCTATGAAATCCTTCAGCTGTCTTGACTTGACTTGACTCGCCACTGTTCAGCTCTCAAAGTACGCTTCGACGAGACACGAAGGAATAGATCACTCATTGAGAGCCTTCATGTTGCAACACTTGTACAAGAGGTGAGAGACATCCGAATCTTCAGACCTGAAGAATTGACAGGATATCAGGCTCTTCTTCTCTTCGTTGTCGAGACCCTACGCTTCAAGTCTACAGTGGTCGTGAAGGCAAACAAATTTGGTGCTGTACGTTGTCAAGCCACTATCTGGATCCTTAGAATTGAATGGATCTTTTTAGCTCGCCGCAAGCTTAAAATTGATACGAGGCGGTGCCATCGAGGTCTTGCGAGATATATCATCAGAGTTGGTCAAGCAAAGCGAAATTGTAGCAACACAGGAAAATCGAAATACTTTGATTGATGCATGTGTGACCATGACTTCTCGAGGGGTGAGTGCAAGCCACAAGCGACAAGTAACAACACACTTAACGTGGCCTCAGGTTGATGCAGATTTTTTGTCGAATGTCACTCAAAAGATTATCGATTCCCGCAAAAAGGTAATCGAAGGCGTGAGCAAAGGCATCGAACGGATATGTTCCACATATTCTAAGTAGGACTCTGGGATATTCACTTCATCGACTCCCCACTCACATATTATACATTTATTTCTTTTGCATATATACACACTGGGCAATCAAGCAACGAGGAGTTCAATCATCTGAACCGACATCACATCCTTCAGAACAGTTGAGCACTTCAACGAGGGTGGTAATGCAGAATGGGTGTTGTAAAGGGATAAAAGGCCATTAGATGGACAAGTTAAAATGAGAGTCATCGATTGTACTGAAGACGTGACCGTCATCCATAAGGTGATCGAGTGCATCACTGAAAATTGCGTCAGTAACCTTCAAACACCACTATCAACCAGAGACCAAAACCTGATTTTCTGCGCGTCCCCATCAGAACCTACAGCGCGAGCAATAGCAGAAACATGTACACCTTCTTCACTCTGAGGTTGCGACGCAATGAAACGCACGATCTTCTGTTGTAAAGGAGGAAGATTTGAATAATGGTCAGGAACTTTGGAAGCCTGACCCATATATGCAGAAACAGGGCCTTTCGAAGCCAAGGTCCCATTTAAGGGCGCAGAAGACTTTGAAGAAGCATCATTAGAAGAGGCGCGAGGGCCCAGGGAAAGAGAAAAACTTACAAATCCTCGATCTGCCATGATAGTCACAGATATTGCTTCCAAGATGTGGAAGTAGACCTCATGAGGGTCTTTAGTGACCCGAATATGGGTAGCATTGATGTACCGTTTGTTACCAAACATTTTTAGGGTTCCTGTAACACGAACATACATATTCTCCCTTGAGTGTGGTCGGTTAAGATGGGGCATTTGTTGAGGGGAAAGAGCTCACTCTATCCCGCCCCACTTCCCAGAGTCTTCTTCACTAGTCGAATCGACCCAATGACGTGCCTCAATCCGACCACCACCGTCATCTAACCAGTACAAGAAGTTTGTCGTTTGTGCCTGAATCGTAATAACTTGGCCGACCACCGTAACCTAAAAACAAGGATGATAAGCGTTTACAGGCTCTTTGAAGAAAGACGAGACTCACGTGGCCGATTTCTACATCGTCGACAGTCCACTCAGCGTCTGAATGAGCCTGTGTTGCCTTGAGGAGTTGTGCGACGGTTAGAGGGCGTAGGGAGTGTGAAGCCTCCCTGTTCTGAAAAGTGAGAGTTATGGACTAATGCATCCGTTAGAGCAGATAGACCTACGCGTCCTGCACCAGGACTACCGGTGGAGGAATATGGAGAGCCTCCCTGAAGAAAGCCTCCGCCATGGCCGTAGTCGTTAACTTGGCTGAAGATTAGAGCCAAGCGATAAAAGTGATTTTGGAGACGCACAGTGACTCATTGGTGTCGACAACGTTCTTGTACGATAAGTGTCACGGATGCGTGACAAGCGCGTCGTTTTACGATGTCACACAGATAAGTCAGTCCTGATGCATGATGATCGATCGGTCGATAATCCTCGCGATCTACTTGACAAGCTCGTCCCAAAGGCCGCACTGTGTAGTGGTATGTCACACGAAAACAAGGTAGGGATAGCTACTTGTATCTATTTCTATAGTTGTCACGCAGCTTTTGAGATCGTCTCCGCAAGACCGCTTCAATACGATCCCGACTCTGTTATCCGCCATACTACCGTATGCCAAATCTTAAAGGCAGATCGCGTGCATTCCACAGCTCCCTTACTCATTGAGGAAAATGAAACGAATCAGGTAGTTCCTCCACATATGATACCATACTATTTGTGTCATATTCTCAGATAATCCTTCTTGGAAACCTTACTCTTCGAGAAAACAGCGATAAGTACACTGATTTCGATCTTCATGACGGAACAGGAAGGATTACTATTCGAAAATGGAACGATGATCCTATGGCTTTAGACATGACCCGACTTCGACTTACGTGAGTCCAATCATCCGTCACTTACTGCTGCATTCAACTCAAGTAATGGACAAGAACTCCGTATGCTCGAGTCATCGGCAAAGCAGACAGTTGGAACAAATCCAGAGTTATCATAGCTCGAAAAATTGAATTAACATTGAATCCTTACGAACCATATCATCACATATTGCAGGCCATTCATGATACGGTTGCTTATGAAAAAGGCCACCCAGTAAGCGGGATTAGTACATTGCGAGGTTCCTTGAACTTGATCAAAGTCATCTTCAGGAGTATCAACGGGACGTGGAGTGTAAAGAAAGCATACCCAGTGATATCGCACGACATCTTACTCCCGCGCCTCCCTCTCAATCAACTTCAACTCAAACATTCGGCTCATGTGTGTCTGAGGAATACAATAATGCTTGTGTTCTGCAAGGGAAGGGAAAGGCTAGGTTGGATGACTCTGTTCTAGGCCCATTGTGTCTCAAAAGAGGGAATTCTCGTGAATCTAAACATTTTGAAGATGGCTTGGGATTATCGTCTCCACAGTCCTCTCCCGGTGTGCCCACTCGATTGCGGTATCTTGATATAGATGAACTTTATTCCGATTTACCGTCTCTCGATCGCAAAATTTTATATGGTATCTGTCAAGAAACAAATGCTGGAAACCAGGATTGGAAAGGTGTCTCCCTGCCAGATATAATTACGGCAGTATCATCTATTTCCGATTCCTTGACAGAAGAGGAGTTTATGTTTGTTTTTCAATTGCTTTGGGTGGAGATGATAGCTTATCTGTCAAATCAGGGAATCACTTGAGAGGTTGATTAAAGAGGGTTTTATCTTCTCTTCCATTGACGATGATCATTATGACATTACATTTCCTCTGGCTTGTAACCTCTTAAAGCAATAAGTACAGTGTACTAACTTTGGGACAATCCAGTCTAGCAATCAGAGGCCTTCACAGAGTAGGCCCATTATAAAGATACAATGGCATACACATACTATTCAAGTTTGAGGAATATTGTGTCAAATTATTCAGCGGGTATGGGTGTAAAGGTACCAATTCTATTGAATCTGATGTTATAGTAACTTTGTGTTTTGTAATTTTTTGCATAGGTCAGCCGTGTTCTCTTAAACTTTGAAGCTTGAATTACTGTTGCACTTTGAAGAGAAAAACCCTCACCAATTTTCTGAGAGGCATAGCAATTATCAACTTCACAATTACTGGTAAGACTCTTTTCAAAAACATCAATACCAATATCTCTTAATGCTTATAAGTGAACTGTGATCTAGAGTAGACCACTGAAGAAAAGGGAGTTAGTGTGACTATGTGTATGAAGGGCCTCACCAGACAAAATTATTTGAACTTTGAGATTTTGTGTCTTTGCTGTTTGATGCTTCCCCAACTTGAACTTTCCCATGGGTCAACTTGACATTTTGCAACTTTTTTTTTTTTTTTTTTTTTGGAGTGGCATTAATAGTGGGGGGGCAGCTGCTGATAAGGCCCAGGTTGTGTCAAAAGGTGTACTGATATATTTTTTGGCACAGGCTTGTGGACTAGTGATTAGCGCTCCCTATGGTCTACCTGGTGCCCACCCAAGAACCAGGGTTTGAATTCTTGGACAAGCATTTCTCGTATCTTGCTATTATTTTTCTAATTATTTTACCTTACTTTCTTGACCCTCAAGGATTTACTGGCATTACTGCTGCACTCTGGCAACCACTATCATTTGATGACACTGACAGCTTGGTGATTTTATGCCTACTTTTTGCCATCTTGATGTGATAGACAGCTTGATTGGTGCTGCTAGGCATCACTAAGGTCTGATTGACATTTTCCTATATAAAAGATTGTTGGTTATTGTTTACTTACCAAGTTTACCACTTTGGCAACCTTTGGTCATCAATGGCAACTTTGCTTACAACTTATTATATATACTGTACTTCTACACTGCAAATAACAAGTTACCTTCACTCCCCATCTCTTACACTTGGGCTTCAGAGCTCATTTTAGCCCATCTCAAGTCTACTCTATGCCAAGGTGCAGTCTTTAGTGCTTTGTTTTGCCACTGGGAGTACACCAGTGCTCTAGTCTTATTATGTGCCTTGCACATATGGTGGGCTTCTAGTGCTTGGTGGCTTCACTAAGCACCCACCCTTACACTTCCTTACTGCTGTCCTTTGCTAACTCATCTTCTGGGACTCTGCTCAGTTCTTCCCTCACTTAGCAAGCCTGATGCTAATTCTTTTTGCCTAGTGACTGCCTACCCAGACTCGGCCAATGATTCCCCTCCCCCCTCCTCATTGAACTGCACATAGCTACCATGCAGGCTCCAACAAGACCTTGAACGGCAAAGAGGCTGGAAGAAATCATTAGTAAGGTTAAGGAGGCAGATAGAACTGCCCCATTGGTAGAGAGGGTCTTGAGAAGTTTGAAAGACAATGACTTCTTGAAACAACTGAGAGTATTTCTCTGGAAGTGCATACACAATGCATACAAAGTTGGCAAATACTGAGATAAACCAAACATGGCACCTGAACTTCATGAGAGAATCTATTGCAGACATGACAATGAGATAGACTCAATGGATCATATACTGACAAAGTGCTCTTGCCCTGGTTAGAGAACCATTTGGTCTATAGCGAGACAAGTGTGGGAGCAAAAAACAAAAATGCCCTTCCCTGAACAAACAATTGGTTCCATCCTTAGAAGTGCACTTACCATCATAAGAGAAGAAAACAGATGGTCATCCTTAGGCTTATCTCGCCTTTACAAGATAATAGTGATGAAGGCAGCCAGCCTAACATGGGCCCTCTGCTGTGAGAGAATCATTCAGAAGGAAAACCTACTGCACACCAAGATTGAGGTTACAAACAGATGAAATAAGCGGCTGGTAAGAAGAGCCAATCTGGACCTCAAGCTAATGAACAAGAAGCTTGGCAAGAGATACATAGATGGACATGGAGATAATTGATGTCCATGAAACCAAGCATGGCTACTGGTGGGGTTTTAGTGGGTAATAGGTCTAACAACATGGATGGAATAGGCTAACAAGAGTCCTGAATGACAACCTGTAGTCCCACATGAGTGTGTAAATGCATTTCTCTGTAGAGACTTACAAATAGCTGCTCTTTGGAGGAACCCAATTTTAATCTTGGGTGTGCAGCCTAGTGGATGAGGGGATGCTGCCTAGGGCAGTGATGATGCCCAAAATTGTACCAAGTGGTTCCTTTGTCAGTGGATTTTTTGCATTTTGCTATGCACCCTTTCAGTTACTGTTATGGTTGTATCTCATAGGTCATGGAGAGTAATTGAGGTGTGGTGCATACTGTCAGGTTCCGCTGACCTTGGGGGCTCAGTCTACTGGGCGAATCCACCTTACGGCTATTCACCGTGTACAAACACAGAGCACCGGGAGCAGCGCGAGGCGTAGGAGACCGAAGCGGGGCGAGGAAGGGTGCGTGGAAGGGTGCCGGGAGTGCCGGTGGGTGAGACGGGTGCCGGTGAGGGGGAAGGACGAGTGCCGGG
>JAGGAQ010006236.1:0-24472 GCA_017657225.1 Termitomyces sp. T69sscA
CAGTGGGGCAACCTTCTTTCTGTCCGTAACAAGCGCCTCTCTATACTTCAAGCCGACCCGATCCGTAAACAGAGGAGGAATGTGTGGCCTTTCTTTGGTGCCATCCTTGCGCTTATCATTGCGATTTTTGTGACGGAAGTTCATGGTCTTCAAACGCTGTTTTTGACAGCGCCCGTCCCGGTGGAATTCTGGTTTATCCCCTTGCCACTAGCTTTGGCGGTTCTCGTCGCGGATGAGATAAGGAAGTTGATTGTGAGGACTTACCCTAACGGTTTCCTAGCGAAGATTGCTTGGTGATTGTGAGGTACTTCGTGAGTCTTGTATATCCTTTTTTTCGGTAGGACTAATTCTGATATTTCTAGATGCACCATAGTAAGGTGTCACGATATGAAATGGAATTCGTCATATGAAATATCTCTTTCGTCCTTATTTTGTTTTAAGAAAATATAGTCGTTGTTGAATAATATTTCCAATACTAGTATGATTGGACAAGGTAGAAAAAAAAGTGTGAAAGTCTCACTGTCCATAACGGTATTCCCCAGTGCCTCTCACAAGTTATATCTATGTTTGCTGATTAGTTAGGTCGCTCGATGATGCGAGGAGCAAGTCTTTAGTCTTCAGTTTGCATTTCTCAATCCGACTCGGAAGTTCTCTGCCAGTGTCACACCTATACTTGTAACCCACTTTCTAGCTGTGGTGCTCACTCGGTACTTTCAACCGAAGAAGGAAGAGTATTCAGTTGCTGAAACGGCGTCCTTAATGATAGTTAATTAGAAGCCTTGGGTACCTTAGTCACCCTGAACTATAGGTGTGTAGACTCCCAGCGTACATAAAAAGTAAGGCAATGTTCTTAGCTTATTTATATTTCCTGCCTCAGTTTTCGAAAAATAAATTTTCTTTGGTTGTGCCGTCGACACCTCAACAGTAAGTATCTAGATTAGCATGAGTGCTGTTTCATTCTGTGTGATAGGGCTAACGCTACCTAGTCCTAACTAAAATATAGTTGTAATCTTCCCTTATTTCTTTAAAATGAATAAAAAACCGATTCCTCTTCCCTTAGTTTTTCGACATGCCGTTCGTGCCGGCTGGCTTCGGACCGTCTGACTTTTGGTGCCTTGGCGATAGCTCAGAGCATTTGAATCTTTCTTTTGTGCTCTGTCTATCTATTCCGGTAAGACTGATACTTTATTTCTGTATCTTCTGTGTTTCAACAGCACTCATGCATGTTTCCGAATCCATTATTGGGTCCTTTTTCTATGTTTCAGGATCAACTGTCGTACCTAGGTAATTCAGATCCACGTGGGTGGACAGGTTATTAGATTGTTTCCATGCGGAATTTTTAGCTACCTATCCTTTACAAATATCTCAGGACCACATCGATCCACCCCTACGATTTACACCTCTGGCCCCACAGCGATGGTTACTTCTTCAGTCATCAATTCATCTTTTTCTACTAATATGAAGGTTGATCCTTCCCCTAGGTACGTATCATCAATTGTTGGTTCGTAAACTTGTCTTACTATCGCATCTTGACCCTCCGTAAAGATTCAGGATTCTTATTGTAGGAAATGTGGGCCATATTCTCAACGTTACATGCTCAACATCAATCTGTGACCATACATATCGCAGACAGGAGTGGGAAAGTCTTCCTTAATCGCCAACATTTTCAACGTCAGCCAAGGGGTGAGTTACTCACGCAGATTGTGAAGGGCATTCAAGACCGACCACAATAAGGACATTGATATTTCTGATGGCCGTGCTGGAATAGCAGATATCGATCGCGAGTACACGTCCACCAATTACCCGCGCATTGCGCTCCACGACACCAAGGGTTTCGAGATAGGTTCAAGTGACCATTGCAGAGTTATAGAGAAATTTATCCGTCAGAGATCTAAGAGAAGCTTACCGGTTGAGCAACGGCTACATGCGCTGTGGTAAATATAATGCCTTTCAATTCGTTGGATATAACTTATAGACAACACATCTATCAGGTTATGTATAGAGTCCCCACGCTCTGGGTCACGTCTGATGCAGACTGCTGACGAGGACCTCTTGAAGCTTGCTGGCCACCGTATGTTGCTAATTGCTCTGTGGCTGATTTGACTGACATTGATGTGGCAGGCAACATCCCTGTAATCATTGTATTCACTAAATTCGACCTACTTTTCAATGAGTTTTATTTGAAGGCAGCACGAGATCAATATGGTCAGCAAAATTATCGAAGTATTGATCAAAATAAAGTTGCAGAAGATGCTCGCAGTTCCCTGAGAGCATCGGTTGAGATGTTCCAGCAACAGTTCGATCTCCTCAAACCCAAACGATTCCCATGGATCCCTAAACAGCCAATACGCTACGTTGGGGTGTCAACCAACCATCAATTCCTTGGTTCGAGTAATTTACTTGGTTTGTCATCTATGTAACTAACGATTCACTTGCTTTAGATTCTTGGCGGACACTCGAGGAGTTGACGCGAGTCACTGGAAAGTGTCTACATGCGAACGAGAAATTCTCCGCATGGGCAGCAGTAACTCAATACATTCGTCCTAAGGACAAAGTTCGTCTTCATCTTTGAATCCCTCAGAAAACCTGAATCGCCTGTTCCATCCATTCGTCCATCCATTTATCCAGCTGCTGGTTCCAGCTCATTGACATAGATGCATGCTTCGCCAGAGCGCAAGAATTCCATAGCATGGCTTTACATGAACTGTGTCTCTCGATTATACCATTTAAATAGCTGTCCCTCAAAATTTGTAGCCATCCGTGAGCGTTTAGAATAGTAGGTAATCGCACTTGCAACGTTTCTTCTGTCGTATGCTTTAATCCTGAGACATCCAGGTAGTAACGAAGAGTGAGTATGACTTCGAATCACAAGATGAGCTGGTCCGACTTGCGTTGGTGTTGTCGTATCTGTAATCGAACAGACCAGAGATCTATCGTGATTTAAGATACATATCGAGCTTGACGTACGTTGGCTCGGTGATCGCGTCTGGAATAAGAGTTTGAGGACCATTATCCCGCGATGAGCTTCCGAGAGGGAGAACAGCAGGTGAACGAGAGGAGAGACGATAAGATATCTCTGATAAGGGTAATTATGACGACACTTGTGGATCCAATAGTAATGCTGCTGAGCGTAAGCCTATGTCTGCAAGGATGACTTGTCAGCGTCTCATTGGTAACTGATAGCCATAAACTTATTGACTGTGACAACGAGCGGACAAGAACGAAAGTATCGACTTCGCCGTTTCACCGCCTGTGGATCCACTCGATCTTACCTTGAAGAGCATTGAAGACTATTCCGAAGATATCAGCAAACTGCTTTGGACTCAACCGGGCCAACCTTTGAGACGGTAGACTTGATTCCGGTAATGAGTCGTGTTCACTGGTATAAATAAGTAGGAAGCGGTAGCAGTGTGGATTAGGAGACTAGTTTGCCACAGATGCGTAACAGACGGTTCTTCCGAGTCGGCCTCTAACCGATGGGGCGAGAGATGCGTATGCGTGCCTGAATGTGCCCTTCGACAACTTTCCCACTCTTTGGAGCGGCCCGGGGATCGCTTCACAGCCCCTCTTGAACTTGCTTTGGCTCACGCTATCATTGGTATATATCATCCCAGTATTCATGGGGTTATGACATGCCTGCTATATCCCGATGTTTCAACGTATCACTTATGTCAGGGAACGAGGGATCGCGGTACGCGCCCATGCACGTGATCGACGCCGCCGCCCGCAGAGGGAAAAGAGAGGACTGTCAGTTGTGGATATGGATCGGAGAGACCGGAAAACTCATTTGGGATTCGTAGCTCAGATAGCTAATTATTATCATAGATGCCATTTGGACATGCATCGACAAGGGCTAGTTGGTATACATCAGGACTATATAATCTGGTACAGTCAAGTCATACATATTGAGAGATATAAGTTAAAAAGGAGAAAGCACTACCCGAAAATAGATTTACCCTCTGTTACTGAACTAGTCCCTATCCATACCCAGATGTCCGTAAATCAAGTCTCCAATATTCCGTCTTCTTCTTTCAGGTGCAAGTGCGTCGCGTGGAGCGGGAAAATTATCGCGAATGAGTTGGTGTATCTGCTGAGACTTGGATCCTCTGAAGTGTTCAAGAGTTGTCATGAGAACTCCGCTGTTAAGAGGCTTCTGCCATTCTGTTTGCAGTGCAGTGACAAAGAGTTCGTGAAGGAAAAGCGTGAGGTCTATAATGTAGGCTTCCAAATATAGGGCTGTCTCCGGGCTAGATGTAGAAAAGGTCAGTCAATATATCCTTGATCCCAGAAACATGATTTCACATACGCTGCCCGATAGTTGGTGTAAAGAAAGTTAATAGCCACCGCTGTAAAGCCGGCTGCACCAAATACTATTGCTAAAGGGGGGAAAATTGGACCGAAGATCGCAGCCAAAGCAGCAACAGCGGGTAAATGCCTTAGTACGTTTCTAGAGTTGCTGATCTGAAGACATCCTTCCTCATCATATGTCTGAAGGCTTACAATGCAGGTTGAGACTGAGGTACAAAAGACTCAATCAACTTGAGCATCTGCACATGGAATTCCCTGGTGACGAGGAGCTTCAAGATGGTGTCAAGTGGACACATTACATGAATGAGGCTCAGGACCTCACCATTTGCGGGTCACGAAAATTCCAAACCTTGACAATGTCCAGATGTATGCGCCATAAACAGTCCTTCAAAACATGACCCTTGAATACTGTACTCTTTGCAAGGTTCTTCCAATACTCTGCAAACAATGTGAACTTTATAAAGAGAGACCTTGAATGAGAAACACATGCTCTTTGAACCCTCTCTAATGAGAACAGCGGATCAGCACGCGACATACTGATAATCTCAATACGCACTCGATTGAAGTTTGGACTTTTTGCTTGGGATCAATACGTTGTGCCACGGCCCACGGGATGAAGGTCTCTTTCGTATGAAGACACTTTCGGGTGACCTCGGTCAACTGCTCGAGTGTGTGCAAAAACCCTAAGTCAAAGAAAAGTGACGTGACTTTATTGGCGTCGTTGCAATGCAAGATAAAAAAAGGTGCTCATACCAGGGAATTTCTGACTCGTTGAAATTGCAACGTAACTCAGGGCTTGATAAGCGTTCGGCCATGAAAAACGTTTGGTTCTCGGTGGATCAAATTGCTGCTTGAATTTCTCGATTGATTTGTTTAAGGTATTATGAGTCTCTTCTAAGATTTGAACTTGATCGATATTACGATGATCCTGCTGACTATGATTTCTGGCCACCTTTGCAAAGAGCTCTGCGTACAGCAAGTCAAACTTGGTAAAGACCACAATTACTGGAATTTTCCCTGCAGCATATGTCAGTGCAGATCAAACGGAAGTTTAGAGAGGATCTACGAGCGACCGCGAGTTTCAGGAGCTCCTCATCCGCGGTTTGCATCAGACGCGACCCATAACGTGGGGTCTCTATACATAGCCTATGATAAAGTGTGTATAAGCAATGATTATTGGAGTTACAGCATGTTTACCAGAGCGCATGAAGCCTTTGTTCGACGGGTAAGCCTTTCTTAGACCTCTGACGGATGAAATTTTCAACGGTTTCCCAATGGTCAGTAAAGCCTGGTTCAAAACCCTTGCTATCGTGGAGCGCAAAGCGTGGGTTGTCGTCGGATGTGTACTCGCGATCAATATCAGCCATTCCTACACGGCTATGAGCGATGTCAATGTCCTATTTGGGTCGGTCACGGTCAAGCTCAAGTAAAACACGTATTCAAAGCTCGCCTGTTGACTGATACCAAATATGTTGGCGATAAGGGACGACTTCCCAACTCCTGTCTGCATAGGATATCTGGTCACCTCTTCGATCCCGAATGAAGCTTAAGGGCGCTCACATTTCCTACCACCAAGACTCGGAACCTGCACAGAAGTGATATATTACTAAGCCAATTTAAAGAAATTCAGGGACTTGATGACACATACCTAGGGCAGCGGGAAAGAGTATCTTCAACTGTCGATGGAAGCGAGGAGGGAGGAGGATCCATCATGACAGGATCATCCGGGGAAGCATCCATGGTGGCTACAGTCATATCGTCGGGAGGGGCGGCTATTTGGTAGGGAGGGGGAGAACTCATCGTGGTAGTCAAACGAGACGTTCTCACAGAACCTGTCAATGTCCTATGTACCACGTGCGATACCTTGAAGTACGAAAGGAAACGGATTGATCGCGAAGTACTTATAGATAGAACTTTAGTACAACGCACAAAAGTTGGGCGCTTCCAAATATCGGGGCATGCCGTGACAGGGAGGAGGAAGATTCTGAGCCTTCGAGACACGGAATTGCCCCAGATGAATATGATCTGAAAGCCTGAGAATCGATCAAGTCGCAGCACGGATCCGGCATCAGCGGCATGCTTGAGCATATCACGGTCACTAAAAAGACAGATGTACCTTGCATCTCGGAGCCAAGCTGGTATTCCCAATCATTCACGCGGCCCAAACAGAACTTAAACTCTGGAAATTTCACTTCTGGTTAATGAATGCATATGCGAGGTGAAGTGTTAGACAGCAGCATCGAGTTAGGAAATAATAACACAAAAAAGACGTACCACACGCAATACGGGGGCATCGTAGTCATTAATCCCCAACTTTTCTTGGAATAGAAGGTTTGGTTTCTTGTAGGACAGTCTAGTTTAGCTGAGATTTATACATTCAAAAGCATGTAGAAATAGCAGATGCATATATACATCAATGGAAAGTTTTTTCAGGAAGCTGCCATGCAGAGGATGAAAGAATGTTAGCTATTGATACGACAGCGTACTCGGCATCATCAGTCTATGTCAGGCCTTTTGGCTTGCACACTGCCACTGGGTTTGTAGCTAGTTTACCTATGAGTGCCAGATCAGAAAGCACCTTAGGCACAGCACTGTTGAATTCCACCAACCTGGACGCTAAGCAATGGGAGGCCTAATAGTCCTGGATCTGGAAAAGAGAAAAAAGAAAAGGACTCTGTGTGCCATAAATGGGCTTTGAAGGCGGTCCTTTTGATGCAAAACACTTGAAGGCAAATGAGACAGAGTAGCGTGGCCAATTGACCAATATAAGCTAGTCGGAACATGGCCTCGAGAGATAGTCCACGAGATAGCTCACGCAAATTCCCTTGTGTTCCTGGAAGTTGCACTGCAAGAGCGAACAACTAGGCAAGCGAGACTCTTCTTCCCTGGTATTGGAAACTGTTATCTGATCGAGTCACCAGACACGGGGACAACATAATGAGATTGCAAGATGCAAAGCCCACTTAGACTATCTGAACGGTCCCAGATCGATTCCCGACGATTAACGGGAGTCGGAGGGGAATCCAGAAGAGTTTTTAAATCGTATATGTCACGTGACCATCTCGAGCTCTTCCGTGCTTTTATTTTCGTGGTTTTTGAGGGAGGCGGGTGGGTACAAAATAAAATACATTAAGTCGCAGAACTAGCGAGCGTTGAGATACTGAAGAAGATAAAGAAATATTTGATCAATCCACCTAGGGAGCGAGCGTTGAGATTAAGAGACCCTAATGTCTCAATCACTCCCTAATGGGGTGGGGCACGTGATTCTGGTGACTTAGTCCACATTGGTCTCGTGAAGACATACTTAACTCATATTCCAGATCCCAGGTCGCACAGATGTGCGGAAGGGGGTCAAATCATGGAGTTCTCATTGACTGGGTGTTCTGAACATGTGGGGAGTGATAGTAGTTTTAACCCGAGAAATCGTATATGTCACGTGACCATCTTTCTTTGAGGGTTCCTCAAATGTGTCGCGTTGTTTTCCGACGAGTTTGACTTGTTCTCCGTCTCTGTTAAAAGCTTTCAGATGTTTTCTTTCGAAAATATAGTTACTCATAGCTGAGTCTCCTTGAGGCACGCAGGACCTCGTCGAAACCGGTCCCATACAGCACAACTTGTCTATACCCACTAAGAGGCTTTCTGCATGTCATTATAGGCTCTATAATAAAGGTCTGTTACCTCTTTGATTATTTTTCTATATCTATGGTACGGTATTGGGCCGTTTCACAGTAATGCAGACCCAACTAGACCTTGTGGTAGGGTGTTAATAATTGGTTCGTCTTCAAATCACAGGCATACAACTCCACATCTTCAGCTCAGAAAGGCCATTTAACACTCTAACCACCCCCATCGATATCCTTTCACGCCTTATTTCGATCACGAGAAAATGCTCGACCTCAGGACGCGATGACCGTTATTGTTGACCGGTCCGTCTTACAGTACATTGAATCACCTTGTTATGGTTAACAATGTCCACTCGTGACGAGCATGTTACTGCCTTTCCCTTGTGGAGTGCGAATAGTATCAGGGACGTAATGTACTTCCATTGAAGTGGCATCAAGATCATAAAACGCATGTGCGTGGTCATGATGTCTCCCGGTCGGACGTGTTTGACCCCTTCTTCGCAGGATGCAACACCATATCTCGTAGTGTTGAATTGATTACCTTTGTGCTTCCATTAACAAATCAAAAATACAGGGACGACTGAAGTGGTAAGTTCAGACTTTGTCATGTTCTAAGTTTCTCTTTATCGCCAGATGTCATTGCCTTGAAGCACGTGTACTCATTTGACAGTTGTGATGAACTTTCTTTGTATGTCATCTGCCACACAAACCATCTGCCACACAAACCTAATCAGTTTGTCTTGAGGCAGTGCCGTGCTAGGGAACTGACTCCCTTCAAGTATATTGTCGCTTTCTGTGTTTCTCTTTATTTTGTCTGAGATTACGCCGGATGTCATCGCAATCCTTGCAAGTGTTGAAAGGAGCGTGTAAGTGTGGAGGCTGATTTGGCTTTTATGACGAAATGAAATGTAAATTTTCTTTGTACCACCTGCCACTCAAACCTAATCAGACTGCTAATTATCATACTAGGAAACTTGAACTCGCTTCAAGTAGATAACAATATAACTCTATCCTTTCAAAACCAACAAGAGCCTTCATGTTTTCACTCGCTATCTTGAGCTTTTCTGTGATTGTGATTTTCTATGCCTGGTATATGCCAACAAAACGTAGGGTCTTGCCATTGCCTCCTGGACCACCGTCAGAGCCTTTCATCGGTCATTTACGGCTAATCCCCTCAGATAACCAGGAGGATTGCTTTTATCAGCTGGGAAGGCAATACGGTCAACTATTACTTAATTCTTACTGCTATTATGTCTTGATTTTCTGCAGGAGATGTGATACATGTCCACTTCCTTGGCCGATCTCTGATTGTCCTGAACAGTCTCAAAGCAGCTACTGACCTGCTTGAGAAGCGAAGCAAGATATACAGTGACAGACCTCGTTTCACAATATACGAACTGTAAATTCCGCTCAAGTTTTTCTGTGACTGTGTTCTGACCACAATTTTCAAGCATGGGCTGGAGCCATGCAGTCGGATTCATGCGATACGGAGAGGCCTTCAAACGGCATCGTCGAATTTTGCAGCAAAGCCTCGATGTACACAAATGTGTTTTGTATCAAGCAGCTCAAATGAGGGAAGCCCGAACTCTCGTTCAAAACATCCTGGCTGATTTTGAAGCTCGAGAAGATCATATCAGCAGGTGAAAAAATCTGCCCCAGACCTTGATTTTATCCTCTGAAAATGTCAGATTCTCGATCGCCATCATTATGCAAATAACGTACGGATACGAAGTGTCTTCAGATAATGATCCATTCCTTGTTTTATCGCGAGACACCAATGAGGCGATGCGCCGGGCCGGGCCTCCAGGGGCTACTCCAGTGGATCTCTTTCCATTCTGTAAGCTCAGTTTCACTGCCTTTTGACGTCGTCCAATAATGACTATTCGAACTCGAAGTGGAATATTTTCCATCCTGGTTCCCGGGCACTCATTACGCCACTGTAGCGAGAGAAAATCGAAAATTTATTGACGCTACCTATCAAGTTCCATTCCAACATGTCCAAGGTCAGCTGGTAGGTAACATCTATTTGAACAGTAAGAATGGTTTCCTGAATAGTCGCAGGCTAAAGGCACAGCAGCACCATCTCTTGTTGCAACCCAGCTTGAGGCAAAGGAGAGACTCGGCCAGGACTACTCAAACTCGGATGAAGATATCATGGGTGCTGGTGCCATTTCCTTTGTCGCAGGCGCGGAGACGGTAGGAAAAAGTTGAAATTACCCAACTCTGATCATGTCCACTCAATCAATTTCTACAGACATGGTCCACAATCTCAACCTTTATATATGCCATGCTCGCATTCCCGGCATGCCAGACCAGAGCTCAGCAAGAGATCGACTCTGTTATAGGTTCCGAACGATTACCAGAGTTCGAAGACAGAAAAGACCTCCCCTACGTTGAAGCAATGCTACAAGAAACCCTCAGGTTTGTCTCTTACAGTTGGTTCCCATCCCCTGCAGTCTTTAATATCGAAGCAGATGGCATGCATCGGTTCCTCTAGGTAGACTTAGGTCTACCCACCACCAAATCAAAGAATTAACACCCGGCTTGGCAGGCATTCCACATCGTTGCATGCAGGACGACGTCTATAGAGGCATGTTGATACCGAAAGGTTCTCTCGTGATATCTAACATTAGGTCAATCTATCGACCAAGTTCACATAAAGATACTTGAGTTCATATATATCTGACATCTAGGGCTATTAACCTCGATGAAAATATTTATGCTGATCCTCACGCATTTAACCCTTCACGCTTCCTACCAAAGCCAGAGGGAAACGGAGAGCCTTATCCCAACGAAGCATTTGGTTTCGGTCGAAGGTCAATACCGAGCTACTATCGGCAGGACTATCAATTCACCTAGCTTTTGCATCCAATATAGGATCTGTCCTGGGCGTCATCTCGCTGATGCAAGCGTCTGGATTGCCATCGCATCGATCTTGGCGGTTTTCAACATCAAGAGGTCGATTAGCGAGGATGGTACCGAGATTGAGCCAGATATCAGCGCGCCGTTCAGGGGCGGGATTTCAAGGTATGTGCCTGGATCACACTCTCGTCCTTTGTCCTTACGAGGTTTAGTCACCCACCCACCACGCCATGCAATATCGTGCCTCGTAACGAAAAAGCTCGCGCGCTTGTACTTGAGGCAAACAGTATCTAGATTCGTTATTTTCTGCTGAATCACGATTGCTGCTGTGCACTGTCAATATAGGTGATGACAGTTATATGTACCTGTTAATGGTAGACACAACCCATGTTATCCAGTAGCCTTAGAATTGGTTTGATCTCCCCTTGGTCAAGGGCATAGTCAATTAGTATGTTTGCTCTTGAGACGAGGCCGAGCCAACGTCAACGCCCTACCCTTGGTGGAATTGCCAAGCTTCCCTCGCCATCATTCAAAGTCGCATTGAACCGTGGACAATAAGGCTAAATCCCCCGCCGCTGGCATGAAATAATCCCAGAACGAATTCAAAGACTTTGAGGCGAGCTAGCGTCGTTTTCCTATACACACCCTTCAAGTGGTGGAATGAGCAAAATCACATAAAGATGACAGTGGTGTCTGATAACCAAACGGCCTGCATCGTGGTTCTCGAGAATCCATCGTCCAAATAGGGATTACCTGTGTATAACGTCATAAAACGCCAGTCCACAACAAGATAAAAAGACATGAGGAGCTGCAAAAATGAGCTCAGGAGATACTACAAGAAAAGTCTGTAAACTTTGTGAGGGCAAGGATGCATGTCAATTAGACCAAGCGAAAAGATCGCGTCAAAATCATCTGCGTCACAAGATATGGAAGCGAGAAGGTCAATATTTTTTCAGCACATGCAGCCACGAATCCAAAGAAAAGAATATCAGCACAATAACTATTTTGCATATATGTCCTGTAAAAAGAGAAGAAGAGAAGAAGGATAAAACACGACATCAGTTCCCTTTCTTCCCCGTCGCGTTGATATCATGCAAGAGGTCCTTGACGCGGGGGTCCTCGTATAGCCCCACGAGGTGCCCGTGCACAGTTGGTGTTCGACCGGACGTGCCGCAGGGTGTGCCTCGTGTGGGATTATGTAGCAAGCGGCTGTGTCGCTTTGGGCGACGCGTGCACGCAGATGTCCCCGATGGAGCTGCAGGATTTGTGTACTAATTCGGGGCGCTCGAGGGAGATTTACTAGGTTGAGTTAGCTACTTCCTGCGGGTGAGGAAGGGAAAAAAAGAAGGAACTTGCCTCGCCGTGCTGCAGCTTGACGAGGTACTTGACGTTGGAGGGAAGAAACGCGTGAGGTCCTCATTCTCAGAACGATCATTGGTGCGGGGGTACTCACCAGTCTATTAAAGAAAGCGTACCATGGGGTTTCCACTGGGCGACATCGCCGGTCCTGAACCATCCGTCGCCAGTGAAGATGGTGGGGCTTCACAAGAGCACAGGGACACCGACGGACTCGTATCGCATCAATTCAAGCAGGCGCACGTTCCGCACGATGGTGATGTCAGATCAGAAAAGTTGATGGGGTTAAGCATTGTATGGGAAGGAGACGTGCCTTACAAGACGGTCACGAGCGCGACCCCGCTACCGTGATGACAAAGCCAGGCCGCCCCCATGGCAGCGCGCACGCTATTCAACACGACACTCCCAACAAACACAACGGGTACGCCGACTATAATCAATGGGCAGGGCGCGCCGCTGTCGCCTTTGCGGCACAATCTCGTTCGCTCAAAAGTCTGAGAACACGTAAGGCCATCTTTGCAATCAAGGTGGAGATCGATACGCATGCCTGCGAAATCAAACACCAGTTGACTGATACTGTAATGAGCAGGCTCTCTACGTGCCCAGAACCAATGAAGAACCTGGTCGTGAATCGACGTTGACAACGTTGATAATTTAGATCAAAATGTCTTTCAACTTTGAATGTTTTACAGATCATCATTCTGGTCCATGCACAAAGACGCGCCCTCACTCGCCTTCAAGCAGACCACACAAATTGTCTAGTCTCTACCTTCTATCGTCTCCTCCAGTCTCAATCCTTCGTCTTCCAATTCAATTTGAAATCGAGCTCATTGCTACTCTTTCTCTCTCTTCGAGCGAACCAGCACGAGATTCTCTTCGGCGCTCGGTATCTGAGGTAAGGAAGGGAGTGAGTCTGTGGATGAAGGATTGGTAGTCGTGAATGCCATGGTACGGCCTTTGGAGTTCTTGCTGACTCAATGCACAGCAAGCTTGAAGACGATGACAAGGCGATTCAGAGCAAGCAATGCGTTGAAGCACTATCGCGAAAGCGCATTTCAAGAGGTTTGACTAGGCATCCGGCGTTCAGGGCTACGTGTAGTACTGAAGAGCTGTATATCCATAATTACGAACGGTAACATTGTTTTTTTTCTTTGTGAGAAGTCTGACCTGGTACGATAGCTATGGCTTTCAATAGCCCGAACATTGAGCCAGCATTCATCAAAAGTTTGTGGACAATACTGTATCTCCATCGATGCCCTCATCAAGAATGAGTATCTGTTTTCGCACTGGTCTCACTTCGTCATTTTAGGATTCTGACGCAGATGCATGCACATTTGAACAATTTTGGTTATCTTATGTCCCACATCCAGTCTACCACAACAAAGTATGTCGAGCGCAGTTGTACGAACATTGACTCAGCTCTTATGACACTGCAAGGTGACTGCCCACTGGATCCACGAGGATAAGGTATCCTTCGCGCTCCTAGTACTGAGTCTTGATGTGGCTTGACACCCTTGGGGCATGTTTTCGAAACCTGAAGACTAGGAACGGCGGCCTTACGCCCCTGGCATCGTCTCTTGTTCAAGTTGCCTGATTGTGTCATTTAAAAGCCCGGCGTGGCCACTGCACCTACAGATCAGATTATCGTCTATTGTCATTTGAATCACAGCTATATCGATAAGCTACCTCATTCGGCGCTTCAATTTCATCCCTTGAAACTTCAAGAGTCGTTTCTGGCGAGCGAAACTGGTGAAAGCTTCTTAACAACTGATCCAAGAACACGCAATGCAATCGGCTCGGATGCAAACACCAGTACGGAGAACTCAGGCTCTCCCTTTCCAATTGAGGAGACAAGTGTACAGGACGCCAGAGATGCAAGCTGCGAACCGAGACAGATCGATAAAGAAGCGTGTGCTAGCGCATAGATTTTACAAGGATTTTCTTGTAGAAACCTGTGCTGTTACTCATAAGTCGAGCACGGCTGCTCCAAACCTTATGGTGGAATTCGCCCACATGAAGCCTCATAAAGATATTGCAAACAAGGATGATGTATGTTATGCCGACCATGAACGATTCAATTGCATTACCTAAAATGTTTTCAGATGGCTCGTTGGGCGTGGATGATGGGTTACGCTTACAGGGGAACATTTCATATTGATTGTCGACTAAATCTCATGCCATGTATGTCGAGTTCTACTGCAAATTTTTTCCACATAACTCAGGATTTACACCTATAGTGAATATCTATATTCATCGATTGCTAGATGCACACCTTGTTACTTTTTTGCTCGATGAAAATATCCTTAAGCTCGTCGAGGAGAAGCTGCGTGTCAATGCTTCCATGAAGACAGCGACTGATAAGAGGCAACGTATCCTCACGGTGCGTATCCAGACGATATATTCTAATTTTAACACCTCATTTTCCCTAGGACCTCGATAAAGAAATGCCTGAAGGAGGCTGGCCAGTCATTCTCATGGCTACTAATAAATGCGATAAAACCGAAGCACTTATGGTCCACGACATGGGGGAAGATTCGCATGGTCGTTTATGCACTGCCGAAACCTATCGAGTATTCAAGCACCCCTTTGCGATTCCTTTCAAGACGTCCGCTAACCCTATCTTCATTCTCGCAAATATGCAGGAACAACAAAAGAACTTGAGCATAACTGAATCGCAATGGTATGATGCGAATTGGGAAGTCAAGCAATGGGAGCAGTTCATTGCAGGCACAAGTATCATCACAGATCTGGTTGAAAATGCCAATGTCCCAGAGTGTTTTAAAGAAAGGGCGGCACGCGAAACCAGAAGAAGCAGTCGTGGCGAGGCTGTGCTCGGTATACCACAGGACAAGTATGATTATCATCTAGGAAAGTACGAGGCAGAGAAATCTACAGCTGAAATCGCACGATCCAACTCTGACAATCCAGAAAACGAGCATCAGTCGGACTCGGAGGAGGAAAGCGAATTGGATGGCAAAGAGCCTTCAAAAAATCTATTTGTCCATCCGGAAAAAATTGGTCTACTACACTCACAACTCTCGCGAGGTGTCCGTCTTGAGGGCACTTTCAATCTTTCGTCCAGCCTTGCCCAGCTATATCAGCTGCCCGAACCAGTTTCGGATGACGCTGACGATGAAAGCTCATCAGAATATCCTGACGATGAAACAGGCAGTAAAATCGGAAGAAGGGGTAGTCCACTTCAACATCGCTCTCGCTCACACAGGCCGTGGACTCCTCGCCACAAGCAATGATCTACTCATTTGCTTCACATTCCTCTGGTTGTCTCGTCTTCGTCTTCGATCGCTGTGAATGTCATAACTCACAATCATTTGTCTTCGCCCTTCAGTTGCTTCCGTTGTTCTTACGATGACTCAATCTATATTTTGTATCATTCATTATCAGTTGAATTCGGTAACATGCTGAGATCTTTTCATCTTATATGGGAACACTTCATCTATCTAGTCGCACGTACATTACTGAGTCATCCCCTTGCATTGTCTCCCATTTTCCTTGCCCCAGCGTGACAAAGGATCACGACCAAAGCGAATGGAATTTTCAAAGTAAATCCAGCCTTGGTAGGGCATCAAGACCATGTAGTACAATCAAGTTATGCGCACGTTTTTTAATGAGTAGGAATGAGTCGGACACGATCACGGAGATCGACACAATTGATGGTAATTCATATATTATCTGAAATCCAAGACAATAACTGCATGAGGAGCCCTCGAATCCAAACCTATGATACAATTGAAGGTGCAGATACCAAGGCAGATGCCAGCGACAATTATTAATTAGCACAAAGTAGTATCTGCAATTCTACGGCACATCCTGTGCTTGAGCATCTTCCACTTCCCTAACATAGGGTGTCGGCCGCTGCGGCTGTGGCAGGCGATCAATAAAAGTACGTGGCATTGGGCACCGCGCCATGTCATAGACAACGCGAAGTCTCCATTTTTGCGAGCAAAGATGCCCTGGAACGTGAAGATATTGGCCATGCAAGAAAATAGAGGCAGCAACCAGCCAGATATATGGAGGGATAGACGACCAAACACGTGTAGCACCACTCTGAGTAAGAGTCCCATCTATAGTATAGATAGGAAATGAGTCAAGCCGATAGAGGCTGTACGGATAGAAAGTACGGCCAGATTTAGATACACGAAGACCTTTCTTTAGCTGAAACGAGCATCAGAAGAGCGTACCAAGGAGAAGGAAAGACTACATACTGGAATGTACCTTGCCCTTTCATCTACAGGACAGTGAAGATTATCGTACCAAAGCTGAACGAGATATTCCAGATGTTGTTGTTCAGGCACGAGCGACCACTTGTTATTATCGAAAGCTTTGGCCATATCCCTCTGTACTATGAGCACTCGGATGCTGTAACCAGATAAAACAATAAAGAAGTAATCTCACTCACAAGTTATTTTGTTTGCATCAGAGCCAACAAACTCGTTCATCTCGCCCCGCTGGAATCCCATGCCATATTCAATAGGATCAAGCTGTTTGTTATGTGATTAATCGAACTCGAATGTCATATAATTGAAGAGGTTGATAACTCACGACTATGGCTGTAGGATTGATCAGTGGAAGAGCGCAAAGAGAATCCCTTTTATCGATATAAAGCTGCGATGCGTGGACGATGTCTTTGGAAGGCATGAATATCGATTAAGAGAAGAGAGTTTAAAGCATGTCGTCAACAAAGCCAATAAATAGAACTACAACAACAACAAAGCCAAACAACCAACCCATTCAATGCGTGCCGCACTGATGACGGTCCCCGTCTCATACGCCCTGTAATTTCCAGTCGACTTCTATGTGACCGTACTAAATATGACTCGAAAGCGCGAGTTTGAGCCAGGTGATCGATACCGAGAAGCCTTACAACATTCAAACGGCATATACTTATTTTCCAGCAAAGGCTGAATTTACTTCGCATCAAGCAGTTCGAACGAGGGAAGCCGAGACTCTCCTTCGAGACATCCTGGCCAATTTCAAGATCTCGATAGGTTTACATCGGCAGGTGATACACCTTCAAGATCCTCGTGCCGTGATTCCTAACAGGCTCGCTCATACTTGAGGAAAACAGTAGCTTCGGTATCATCTGCCTGCTAGTAGGTTATCTCTATGCACAACCCTTATGCATACTATCCAATAATAGCCTTGGTTCGATCTCCCTGCGACAGCCTATGAAATTCCAGAAGTCGGAAGATAAGAAGCAGAAGAAGGGAACCTGATTGCGATAGTCGGGGTAAAGTGAATCAGTATGTTGCCCTTGAGCCAAGGTCAACGTCCATCATTGGTGGATCGCCAAACTTTACTCACCATCGTCATTCAAAATCACATGAGACGTGGACACAATAATTGATATACAAAATACTCGGGGACTGGGTCGAAATAAAACCGAGATACGATAAAAGAAATCAGTAGGCGGAGAGGGTACGACAAGAGCGAGGACGAAAGGTTGGAGGAGTACGATATGCCGCAAGCCCGAGAGGCGACACAGGAGTTCCAGGAGAATGGGGAGGACGCGTGGAAAGAAACGACGGGGCAGGAAAGCCGGTTGAACCTGATCTCACACCTGTCTCCTTCAAGTTTTTTCCCCCATTGTTTTACTTGCTTGCTTTCTTTTTTTCTCTCGTTCTGTATTCCCTCGAGCTTACAAGTAGGGCGGCACCGCAATACGCACGTGACCGCTAACCCTCTCTAGTTTGATTCATTTTCGTAACAGGTGTGTGTAAAGCACATCTTACTAATATTTCCTCAATATATTTTCGTAACAGTCTCGTTGTGGCGCCGCCTTGCGAATCACGAACAAGGCTTAGCAAAGGAGATACAACAACAAAAGAAATCAGTGAAATTTCCAAACGCGGGGATAGATCATACTAGGACGACAGCGTATGTACCTGGTCAAAGGCAGACACAACCCATGCTATCCAATCGCCTTGAATCAGCAGCCTGCTTTCGCCCTGAGTCCCCGCCTATAAAATCCCAGAACTCGAAAGACAAGAAGCAGAAGAAGGGAACCTGAAAGATGCCATAGTCGAGGGCATGGTGAATTAGCTTTCCCGTAGATGCCCAAGCCCTCGCGATCGTCATTCAAAATCAAAATCGCATTGGACGCGGACAATGAGTATGTAAGGCTTGATCTCTCTCTCCGTCCACACCTCTGAAATTAATCAATCTCAGAACGAATTTGGAAACTCTTATAATAAGCCATGGTCCGTGTCGTAGTGAATTGACATGCTGCTCGAGCGTCGGTGATGACAGTTATATGTACCTGTTAATGGTAGACACAGCCCATGTTATCCAGTAGCCTTAGAATTGATTTGATCTCCCCTTGGTCAAGGGCATAGTCAATCAGTATGTTTGCTCTTGAGACGAGGCCTAGCCAACGTCAACGCCCACTCTTGGTGGAATTGCCAAGCTTCCTTCACCATCATTCAAAATCAGTCACATTGGACCGTGGACAATAAGGCACGATCTCTATCTGAGTCCCCTACAACCTCAAAACGAATTTAAAGACTTCTCTTACCATAGTCCAGCCTGTGCAGTAATAACATACCACCTCAAGATGAGACCGAGCCAACGTCGTTTTCCTATTCAAGCGGTGGATTGAGCGAAATCACACAAAGATCACATTTGTGTCACTAATAATCAAACAGCCTGCATCATGGTCATGGTTCTCAAAAATCCATCGTCCATACGAGGATCACCCAAGGGGTGGTCACGTGTTGAATATGTCATATCGGGTTGGGTAGGTAGGTCGAGGCCAGAGGCCCTTAATTTTTTTTTGGAGGTGATGGTACTTTCCATAAATGGAAATTGTTTGGCAAATCCATCCTGTACAAAGTTGATCTTTCAGGGTTGCTTTTATCTCGCATCACTGGGCCCCGAAACTTTATGGCAGTAAGTATTTCCATTTATACAGTTTTATACTCACATCAACGCGGCTAACTTGCATTATGTAGTCAGAAATCGACGAGTCAAACCTTCTTGTTGATGCCAATAATCACGTCTTGTGTCCCTATTGCAATACACGTATTAATGTTGGAAAAGTTGGCCTTGCAAACTGGCGAAAGGTGCATAAGGGCAGCAAGAAATGCGCAGAAAACTTGAAAAGATGGAAGGCTACTCAGGTTATTGTCAAGTCTCGGATGAAGGCTGCACAGTTTTTTGCACCAAAAGCGCCCCATGTTGAGCCTACAGTATCTGCACCACAACCGATACAATCAACTTCTCTAATACCCTCGAAAAATCAATCACCACCAATGCTCTCTGCAAATGCGTGTCCTGATGCCATGAAACTTCTTTACACCTTCAAAAGAAAGATCAAAGCATTACCGACGACAGTCAAAGTTGCACATGCTAATCACCCACTTGCCGCATTTTCCAGTGATCCTCAAGGTTGTGTGGAGGATGGTGAGGATGCCTGGGAGAAATGGGATGGCCCATTGAACACATTATTGCAGAAAAAAGAAGACGACTTGCGAGATCTTGTTCGGATTGGTGACAATGGCCTTATAGGCCTCCATCGTTTTCTTGAATATCTTGTTGTGCACCACGGAGTAAAGGGTGCGTTGATAGAGGGAAAAGTCATGAGGTTAATGGGTTGTATTGATGAACAGTGAGTCAAGGTTTTTAGAGCAGCCGAAATATGATCAAACCTGCAACAGATTGAATTTCTCCTCTGCAATGGGTGTACTTACTGAGGGAAGCAACAGAGCACCACTAACTGGCTCTACTACTGATAATCATGTCTCGCAAGATGATCTTGCACCACATCCCTTTTCTGCTTCAGTTCTAATTGATGTCGACGCTCTACCAGATCACCCAATATCACCAAATGTCATTCTCACCTCAGCTCCAATTGACGTTGATGCCCTGCCAGACAATCTTGGAATTCTCACATCGTCAAGCAAGGAATCAGAACATCAGATGAAAAAAATCTGCCTAGGCATTAGACTTGACTTTCCACCAGGAAAAAGCCCACATAGCACATACTCCTTTGCAATACACGACATGCTGGGTGATCCTTGGGATTATTCGGTCCACTCTGGCACAATGACTCTGCGAGCCCGAGGGTGTTCAACTCATCTCATGCATACAGAGGAATCAAACAGGTGCTTGCCATGTCAACAGCTCATGGAGAATCCTCATTTACGGAGGATACTTCAGAGAATTGATGCGGGCGTTCATGAAAATGCTCGTCTTGTATATCATGGAATCGGAGGCCTTGTTAAAATCATCCATCAAAAGACTAGTCAGGTTCGAGCATTACGGCTGAGACGGTTGAACGACGCTCACAAGCTGGTGGGAAAAGCTGCTGTACTTGAGGACCACAAGCAATGGATTATGGCAATTGGGAGCGGGAAAGTAGAGCGAGTTGATCGACTGGTGCAGATTAATCTCAAAAGAAGGGGTGGAATTCGGGCACTACTCACCATGTTCCATCGTGCAGCATGCCAAGTCTACCATCCAAAAAGCTATACTGAAGAGGACAAGTTGCGGGGCCTTCTTCTCTGGCGCTTAGGTGGAGCACGAGTTGTGGGCATTGCTAATCGTGCGCTAAACCTTCCATCTCGCAGTACGCTGAGTCGACAATCCATTATTTCCCCAATTGTTGTATCATCATCGTCTCCAACCCGGAAGGAGCTCGAGGGTAACATCATCAGCTGCTTTGAGCCACTTAAGGATCTCTTAGCAACGCACCATGTTGTTCATCAAGTCCTAATGCTTGACGAACTAAAGGTCGAAGAAAGGCCATGTTATGACGTTGGCAGCAACAAGATTATTGGTATATGCCGGGAGCATGGGTTGAAGACAAGCCTAGAGTACAACTCTGAGAAGGAGGTAGAGCTCCCGTTCGATGCAGTAAAGACAGGAGAAGTTCATTTAGCAACAGAGGTAAGTCACACACTGTTGATATACTATTTTTCTCACACCAGATTAGGCAACTGTTGGCGCAATAGGTGTTCTCACTGAAGACATGCGCTTATACAGTAGCCGTCCTATTCTTGTGTCTGGGTCTTGCAAACGTGAGACTGGCATAGAACATGCACATCTACTTGAGACAGCATATGAGGCTAGCAAAAGTACCAAACTCCAGACAATTTGTATAGCATCAGATGGTGAATCTCGCTGTGGGGAGGCACTTGTACGACTAACATTCAAGCACACGCTATCACCAGAATCCCCAATATTTGACCTCCTGTCACCACTGCCATTTATAAATCTCGAAGTTGGAGATGATGATTTGACGGCAGATAAGGATACAAAGCATGTTATCAAACGCCTTCGAAATCTCACCCTCCGGGACAAAGGAGTTCTTGTTGAGGAAGTCCACATCAAACCTGCAGTAATCAGTGTCCATTTGCGCTCCAATACAGTCTCTGTGCAACGAGCTGGTTACCTGTTGAACCCTAACGATAGACAGGATGTCAAACTTGCATACGATCTTCTTCATGAAATCTGGTCATTACCTTCTGCATGTTCTGATAAACTACCTGGCTTCCACAGTACACGCAACTCACTCCAAGCCCTTGGTACTTTGTTCAGACATATTCTCATGCCATACATCTGCATCGATTTGTCCCTTCACGAACAACTTGTGCATTTGAGTGCAGCCGTACATCTTCTCATGCCACTATTCATCCAAAGCAAAACTCGACTGATGCCCACTCAGTTATACGTCGACATCATGATTATGATCAAGAATGTGTATTTCTGTGTTGCCAAAGCCAAAATTGACAATCCTGAGGGCCACTTCTGGATTATTCAACTTGGAACAGATCGACTCGAGGTTCTATTTGGAATACTGCGAACTATGATAGGAAACGATGCAAATGTTGATTGCCTTCAACTTGGATCACGCCTAACTGGAACAACCGAGGTGTCAACAATTCTTGGGATGCATCCCGAGTGGGATCGCGCTCCACGCCGCCTTAAACTTCCAGCACTCAACAAGGATGAAGTTGTGATTCACAATCATGTTGATTATATTGGCCCATCATCATGGCGTGGTGACACTCGTGTCAGCTGCATTAATTTACAGACATGCTGGAAATTAGGTCGGCAACAGATTGAGACACATTTCCCCCATTTAGGTCCCCTCCTTACATCCCCAGATTGTCTCGACATCTTCTCTCCTTTCGGAAAAGATCTTGTAAAGGCACCTCACGATCCCGATGATATTGATGACACAATTGATGACTTAGATGTGGCCAAGAACACTGTGCCCCCGCTTAACCCAGATCTTGAGGATGCAGCATCCGAATGGGAGACAAAGCCAAAACATGATCCATACTTCGAGCTTGACGGTCAAAAAATTCATAAATCAAGGTTTTTATCTCAAGCCTTTTCTCTCTACCACAAAATAGGCTCAACAGATCGCCTCAAGCGTGTTGCTAATGGCTCATGCTACGCTGTAAAGGAAGAAATACCAGGCATCATTGAACATGATAGCGAGTCAACTGATATGGCTATACGGATGGATAACCCAATCGCAAGTATCATACGTTGTGCAGATCATTTGTTTGTCTGCATTGGTGAAGTCATCGACATCACCTTCGACAATCAGCACCTGGACAAGATCGGGGCTGGAATACCTTGATGAACCATCGACTTGTGTAACATATCAGATTCTAAATGTTGTTCCTGCAAGAATCGATGATGATCCATCTGAGAAACATGACTGGCGATGGTCACGTGGGCGTGGGCTGTCATATAAAGTGGCAGGACGCTTGATCATTGCTATTAATCCAACTGTATGCAGTCACCATGCCGGTGAACCTTTCTATCTTTTTGAAAGTGGGGTGTTGATGGCCTTGGAAACCACAATCCTCAAACGGCTCAACACTCACCCAGCAATCACGATTCCTAAAATCAAAAAATCCCTCACCTTTCCTTATCGAGAACCTGGAGGTATGTTATATTGCTTCCTTACCTACCCGGTACATGCTAATGCATTGAAACAAGGAAAGGCATGCTTTTTGGTGGAAGATGATAACAATGAACAGATTAACTTGTCAGCGCACCAATGCACTGTGTGCAGTCCTCCAGTCCCCCTTCCAAAATCAGCACAACGTGTCCTTGAGCATATGTCTGCACATATTCTCTTTGATACTAAGATTGCTCGTAGTTGCGAACCTTGTGGCCTCTGCTTACGCCCCGCTCCATTGTGTGCCTATTATATTAGGCGGAATAAAGGGTCAGGAGGTAGCGATCAGATTGACTACACAAAATCTCAGTGCACAAACAAGCTCACATTCTCATACGCTATTGCCGCCCAGTCTTCATCATTTAGCCCTTCGTCAAATGTCCCAATCCGTTGCCCTGTTTGTCCTTCTGCGGCACCTGCCGTGTGGAAATTCAACCTTGAAGACCATCTACGAAATAGTCACTCAGCTGTTTCTATTACAAAGTTTGAATCACTCTTCACAATCAGCGAAATGGAAAAAAAAGCACTCAAGATTGTCTGGGATAAGAGGCATGCCAGCAAAAAATCACGAAAGTCAGCAAAGGGGAAAACCTCACCATTGGTCATCTCAGAAGCCCATAGTTCCCGTTTGACTCTTGTGTACATATCTCACTGCAATTGTTGGTGCTACGTGAAGCTGATGTAGGAAGCAGAACACATAAGGACAGCAAGAGAGATCATGAAAGAAATCAATCAGACATTGAGGGTGGTAATGATGAGGGCTTCAATTATCGAGATGAGATCATTGGTGAAGCCACAAACCAGCTTGAGGATGAAGGTGGTCCCGAAAATGAAACTGACAGTGAGGACAGCAATTCAAGTATTCAGGGACAAGAGGATGGGTACAGACAGGATGAAGAGGAGGATTTCGGCACCGCTGGGCTTATCAACAGCTCGGAATCAATTCATGAAGAGATTGACCCACATTGCTTCCTTTCTTCGACCATTTGTGCTAGCGCCGGAACGCCACCAGAACCTCAAGGAACAACAAATGAAACAGTGTCTTCGCCTCCCTCACCACCTGGTAGGACAACCAACTTGAGCAATACGTTTGATCACGAAGGGTTGAAGACACGTACTGGATGGAAGAGGAAGACAAAAGACCTGATGTCTCTGCTGGCAGAATGTGTTTGCGGTTTTGCGGTCTCGGAGATTGAAAGAAACGAAGCAATTCGGTGTCGTCGTGACGGCTGTGAAACTCAATGGGTAAGCCTCATAATAACACTTCTAAACTTGCACACCTTGCTCACCTGATTACAAGTATCATCTTCATTGTGTTGAATTAGAGCAGAGAGTGAATGGATGGGTGTGTGAAGCCTGCGAGGGCAACAAACGTGGTAAGCGGCGT
>JAGGAQ010006237.1:0-24373 GCA_017657225.1 Termitomyces sp. T69sscA
CCAAAGCCTTCCCCTCTTCAGTGAAGCAGCAATGATCTCCTGTCTGAGTCCCCTTGGAATGACTGGAAGAGTCTGACAAAAATCTCCTTCAAAGACCATAGTGATTCCACCAAAGGGTATGTCTTTATCCAGGATAAACCTAATAGCACAGTCCACAGAGTCTATAGCATTCTTGTGCTGTATTGGAACTTCATCCCAGATGATGAGTTTGGTGTGGTGTATGAGCTCAGCCAGTTGTGTGCTTTTCTTGATGTTGGCAATAGAAATATCCAAAGCAGGTATAGGGATCTTGAACCTGGAATGAGCAGTCCTACCACCCTCTAGCAACAATGCAGCAATCCCAGATGATGCCACACATAGTGCAACATCTCCATTAGAATGGATAGCAGAAGCTAGAGTATTGCAGACAAAGGTTTTGCCACATCCACCTGCACTGTGAATGAAAATCATCTTGCCCAAGCCACTGAACATGACAGCATTGAAAGTTTCCAGCTGTTCAGCATTGAACTTGGTCTTGTTTTCCTCAACTCTCATTTCCAACTCTTCAACATCATAACTGGTCTCTTCATACAAAAGTCTGTTTCCTGAATATGATTCATTAGCATTCAGGTCAACAGCCTATACAAATCAATATACTGGGATCACATTCCAAACTTGTTGAGCTTCTGGCATGTTAGGAAAGTCATGAAGAGTTTTGCCAGAACATATCAAGGTCTTATTGATGAGATAAAGGCCATAGTCATAGATCTTATCACCTGCAAAGTCTCTGTCCCTATACTGCCATGTATACTGTAGCCTGTGTTGAAAATCATCACAGATAAATTGCTTCAAGTTGTTCCATAGAGCCTCAGGAGTGGCAGGATCACAGTAGAGCAGGATAGTGCAGAAGAGCAGTCTGAGAGCTGATCCTGGTTGGAATGGAGCAGACTCATTGAGACATTGCCTCCATTCTGCATCATCCTCCAACAGTCCAAGTGCTTTGCATGTCTCCTTGTAAGTGGGATAAATGTGTCCATTGACTGTCCTCAGATCAGCCCATGATGTTTCTTATAAGTGGTGTTATTGTTGGGAAACTTTGAGTTAGCTTCAGGTGCAGCAGACTGGTTGACTTGTCTCAGTCTATTGGCCCACTTAAGTGCAGGAGGTGGAGGAGGTGGTGGCATTGTTCTAGGCATAGCATCTTGTAAAGGAGCATTTCATCCCTCAGATGAGTTTCAGAAATTGCTCTAAGCCCAATTGAAGTGTGAGGTCCAGGAGCAAGCATAGGTTGAGCAGCATTGGTAGGAACAACAGGAGTGACCACAGCAGGAGCAGGTATAGGTTGAGTGTTAGACTGATTGGCTCTCCTTGACCTATTTATTCTCCTATGTACAGGAGGTGGTGGAGGGGGCACTATTCTAGGCATGACTATCAGGTTCCACTGACCATGGGGGCTCAGTCCACTGGGTGAGTACCTTACGTGGTGATCACTGTGTCCACAGACGCAGAGTACCGGTAGGGGCGTGAGGCATAGGAGACTAAAGCAGGGCAGGAGAGGTGAGTAGGAGATTGCCGGTGATGCCGGAAGAGGGGGCAAGTGCTGGAAATGGTGGAGAACAAGTGCCGGGGGTAGTCGTGAGTCCCAGGGAGACAGGAGAGCAGAATGAGCAAGCGCTGGTGCATGAGCGAGTCCTGGGGATGGAAGCGGCAGAGCGGAGATTAAATGGGCCAAAAGGGAAGAAAGAGTCAAGATAAGATAAGGGAAGGGGAAACAGAACAAGTTGAGACTGGAGGCCAGAGACAGAAAAGACAAGAAAACTTAGGATTGACAAAGAGATGATGAGTAAAGCAGAGTGTAATTAGAGTAGGAGATGAATAGAGGCGACAAACGGAGCAGATATGAGATGAGTACAACAAGAAATGAAGCAGAGTGAAAATTTAGAGATCAGAATGCGCAAAAATAGGAGACAGAGACAAACACAATGAACGATATGGGAGTTATGGTAATATCAAGACTAGAGTACTACTTACTACTCTACGACTTATATACTGTACGGTAGGTAGGCTCCAGGACTCAGGCCCGGGTCCTTAGTGGTAGGTCATAGCACCAGGACTTGGGGTGAGACCCAGGGATTACGCAGGGCAGTGGAGGGGGTTGAAACATGTCACGTGGCATGGAGGTCCTGTATTGGGAGCACAGAGATACGTGGCAGCAAGGCTAGGGTGAGGAGGGGAGTGGGAGCAGGGCATGCGGAGATTGGGTCGGCAGTGATGTGTGATTGTGATGCATGATGGGGGTCTCAGCATGGGCTGGAGAAGCATCAGGTGTTGCTAGCAGAGCACATGGTGTTACAAGCACTGAGAAGTGCATAGCTATGATAGATCTGTCTATCAGTTGATGTAAATAAAGTTAAATGTCCAATCAGCTTATTTCTTTCATCACATGAACTTAGCTATCCTCAACACTTCCCCTGAAGCAAAACAATTATAGCAGTGTGCTTCCTCTCAAGCTAAAAGGCATAGTTGACTTTGTCATTTTCATTGTCAAGAGAGATAGCAGTACCAACAAACTTCATATTTATTGCTTTGAAGTGCTTCTATCTAACTTCACATAATGAAGCAAAATAACCAGTCCCTCCACAATAGAAGCAGATAACATTAGAACCTATCTTCTTTACTGTGATGACAGCCAGGGCTTCTGAATTGACCTTGACTTCTGATTCTGGTTTGACAATGGAACAAGCAAGATTCTGCTGGCTCTCCTCATTGAGCAAGCAAGTAATGACAAAATTGAGGGTGAGGTTGTTGGAGTCAACAGCATTGAGGGAGATGATCACAGTCTCATATAATGTGGGAAGGCCAGCAGTAAGAATAACAATGATGTCCTCATTGAAAACAGGGACATCAATGGTGGTAAGGGAGCAGACCTCTTCAATCCAAGCCTCTATAGTCTGGCCTTGCTTCATAGAAGCAGTGATGAAAGTACAGTGGAGTGCAAGACAACTGCCAAAACCATGGGCATGATGAATCTGACCAAGGTTCTTCCAAATGACATAGGAGTTGTGTAATGGTGACTTCTGGGAGTTGCAGCTCAATCACACAACTAGCAGAGGGAAATCTAAAGTTATATTAAGCATGATAATCAACAATACAATAGTAACTAATCACCTAGCAGAAGAAAATCCAAAGAGAACAAGTCTAAGGATCCCTGCTGCTTGGTGCGGCACATCAGCAGGTGGCAGAGGCATAGAAACAACTGTATAGGTGACCAGAGCTAACCTTAACCTTGTATAATGCTCAAATGGAGAGTGTGGGAAGTTCTAGAGGTTTCCCAAAAAGGCTAAAAAGGAAACAACCTCCAGAGACCTCTGAAGATCTAGAGCAAGCCCTGAGGATCCCAGAGAGTGACATAGGAGGTGGACTGGGGCATAGTGAAGTGCCAAAAACAGAAGTCCCCTGACAAGTTGGGGTCAGTCATATGAGCAAGTTGAACATCCTCCACACCAGGAATCAATAGCTCCCAAGCCTTATTCATCTTTATCTTGACCTTCCTCAATTTCTTACCATTCAAATCCTCTTCAGTGATGCCCTCTCCTCCAACAGATCACAATAACTCTGATAAACTATCACAGCCTCTATGCACATTGACCATTCAATATAATTCGTATGGGAGAGGCAGAGAAAGTGAATAGCACCATCCATTGATGACATGGCAGTGTCTCAGAAAAGAAAACAGAAGTAGAGAGTGACAAAAAGCAGTAACAATGGCGAATTCAGAAAGTCTATGCAAGATTTGGCACTTGCAACACAAGACAAATTTTGCCCTCCAAGGGGCAGGAGTGCAGAGTAGACAAACAAGCAGTGAAATTCAGCCTCCAAGGGGCAGAGGTGAGAAGCTCAAGGTATTTGTGAAATCCTTAGTGCTTGTATTGAGAAATCAGACAGAGAACCTGGCAAAAGAAGCAGAGCACATGATGTTACAAGTGCTGAGAAGTGCATAGCTACAACAGATCTGTCTATCAGTTGATGTAAATAAAATTCAATGTCTGATCAGCTTATTCCTTCCACTATGTGAGCTCAGCTATCCTCAATAGGCAGCAATCTGGCAATGTTCAAATGACACTCAGTTCTCCTCATAGGCCACCCAGACACCAACACTGTCCTCATTGGAAGAAGGGGGGGTAGGCAAAAAAGAGGTGCTCAAGGAAGACATAATAGAGAAAATAGTTGAAATTTGAAGAAGTTTTTTTCTTTTCTTGTGTATGGAACTTCTTAATGGCCATTAGCCTTTGACTTCAACAAAGCAGCACCACCACAATCACTGCATGGTCTCAAGGGTCTTGATGCTAAAGGAGGAGTGATGTCATGACCTGCCACCTACCTCCAGTACTGAGCCTCAGCCTTGGAACTTCTACCTCCCCAAATCAGCTCCACAACACCCCAAAGGCATGCACCGTCCAGACCACTACATGCTCAGCCACCCTCAACACTCATTACTGCCATCCCTGTAAAGGTGACCTCCGGGAGTTGCAGCTCAATCACACAACTAGCAGAGGGAAATCCAAAGTTATATTAGGTGTGACAATCAATGATACAATAGTAACTAATCACCTAGCAGAGGAATAACCAAAGAGAACAAGTCTAAGGCTTCCCTGCTGCTTGGTGTGGTGCATCAGCAGGCAGCAGAGGCATGAAAACAACTGTACAGGTGATTGGAGCTAATCTTAACCTTGGATAATGCTCAAATAGGGAGTGCAGGAAGTTCTAGTGCTTTCCTAAAAAGGAAACAACCTCCAAAAATCTCCAGAGGTCTAGAGCAAGCCCTGGGGGTCCCAGGAAGTGGCGTAGGAGGTGGGTTGGGGTGTAGTAATGTGCCAAAAACAAAAGTTAAAAGGAAGTCTCCTGACAATTTCCAACATCTCTTCAATCATCACTACTTGTTGCTGCCACATCAGTGCCAATCCACTGCCATCCTGGGCATCCCCTTGGCCATTACTGCTCATTAATGCCACATCAGTGCTGGCCCCAGCAATTCCCAGCGCTTCTCCTGGCTCATACCAAGACTTTCTCCAGCCTCCACTGAGCACCCATCATACATCATGACCAACACATCACCTCTGGTCTGACCTCTGCACACCATTCCCTCCTCTATTTGACTCCTTTCCTCTTTGCCATTCCATACCTCCTGCTCACTCATGCTTTCAAAGCAATAGTCTTCCTTTGGGAGCTTTTTTTGCACTGCATAACTCATGCCAACATCTGCCATAGTCTTGCACAATCTCTGAACTTCACTTGGAGCCTCAAGACTGCGACTTGTCACCAGGGCACAGACCTGTATCCTAAAGCCTGCCTACTACCTATCATATATATATATATAAGTTGTAGTCTAGCACTCAGTACAGTAATCTTGATGTTGCATTACCTTCCCATGTTTCTGTCTCTGTTTTGTCTTATGTTTTGTGTTCTGGTTTCCCTAGTTTTGACTTTGTTTATCTTGTCTTATATGGTCTCATCTTGTTCCTTACTCATCTTGTATTGTCTCCTTACTCTTGTCTCTACTTGACTTGTATATTTTTCAATCTATTCTTTTGACTCCATCTCTCTATCTCTGCTTTAAGTCTCTAAGTTTCTCTTGCCTTATCTCTTATCTCTGGTCTCACTTTCCATTCCACTCTTCATCTATTTCTTGCTTTGACTCTTTTCTGTTCTGGCTTGGCTAAATCTCCACGCCCTCATTTCTGATCCCAAAACTCATTAAGTCTTTGTTACCTGCCTTGGTTCATAGATGTCAGGTTCCGCTGACCACGGGGGCTCAGTCTACTGGGCAAACCACCTTACGGTTATTCACCGTGTACAAACACAGAGCACCGGGAGGAGCACGAGGCATAGGAGACCGAAGCGGGGCGGGGGGTGGTGTGTGGAGGAGTGCCGGTAGCGCTGGTGGGTGAGACGAGTGCCAGGAAGGGTGGAGGATGAGTCCCAGGGGTTGGCGTGAGTCCCGGGGGTGCAAGAAAGTGAGACGAGCGAGCGCCGGTGAGCGAGCGAGTCCCGGGGATCAAGAGAAAATCAGACGTGGGGACTTAGCGAGTCCCGGGGATAGAAGCAGAGCCGGGGAAGTTGGATAGCCAAAAGGGGAAAGAGTCAAGATAAGATAGCGGGAGATGGAAACGATTAAGTCGAAGAGAAGAGCCAGGAACGGAGAGTCAAGGGAACTTAGAGTAGAGAAGAGAGGAGAGAACAACGGGATTAGATTAGAAGTACGAGACGAGTGGAGACGAGACAGAGAGTCAAAACGAGATGAGTACAATGAGAAAAAGAAGCAAGTAAAGTATCGAGACCGGGACACGCGAGAGACAAAACAGAGACAAAAACACAACAGACAAGACGGGGTTACGGTAATATCAAGACTAGAGTACCTACTTACTACTCTGCGCCTTATATACTACATAGTACGTATGGCCCAGGGATCAGGCCCGGGTTCCAGCAGCGGGTCGTGGTGCCAGGGCTTGGGATGAGACCCGGGGGCCGCATGGGATGGGGCGAGGTTAAGACATGTCGCGCGGCGCAGAGGTCTTGTACTGGAAGCGCAGAGACATGCGGTGGTGGTGCAGTGAGGAGGGAGTGGGAGCGGGGCGTGGCATGTGGAGGTCGGCGGCAGTGATGCACAATCATGATGCATGATGGGGGTCTCGGCGCAGGCCGGGGGTGACGGGTGGTGCTGGCGCTGATGTGGCATGATAGCCGAGACCCAGCACTGATGTGGCAGTCACGGCGGTGATGGCTGGGGAGTGCTGCGAGTGGCGGTGGCTGTGGTGCTGATGGGCGGTGATGGCCGGTGATGGCCGGGGGGTTGGCCAGGTAGCGGTCCAGGCCCGGGGCAGTCGTGGAGGTGGTTTTGGGAGTGCTGGAGTACCGGGGCTGGGGCTGAGTCCCGGGGGTCGGTAGCGGGTCGTGACAATAGATCCCCAACCTTGGAACTCACTACCAGCCCCAATGTTTGTTCTTCACCTCCCCTCTACACTCCCAGCACTTGCCCTCACACCCATTACTCCAGAGGTGACTGATGCTTCTGTTGCTCAGTAAAGAATCACCTAGTGGTCTGAGCCCCCATGGTCAGTGGAACCTGACAACCTCTGTCAGGTTCCGCTGACCACGGGGGCTCAGTCTACTGGGCAAATCCACCTTACGGCTATTCACCGTGTACAAACACAGAGCACTGGGAGGGGCGCGAGGCGTAGGAGACCGAAGCGGGGCAGGGGGGGTGCGTGAAAGAGTGCCGGTAGTGCCGGTGGGTAAGACGAGTGCTGGGGAGGGTGAAGGACGAGTGCCGGGGGTTGGCGTGAGTCCCGGGGGTGTGAGAGAACAAGACGAGCGAGCGCCGGTGAGCGAGCGAGTCCCGGGGATCAAGAGAAAATCAGACGTGGGGACTTAGCGAGTCCTGGGGATGGAAACAGAGCTGGGGAAGTCAGATAGCCAAAAGGGGAAAGAGTCGAGATAAGATAGCGGGAGATGGAAACGATTAAGTCGAAGAGAAGAGAGCCGGGAACGGAGAGTCAAGAGAACTTAGAGTAGAGAAGAGGAAAGAGGACAACGAGAATAGATTAGAGGTACGAGATGAATGGAGACGAGGCAGAGAGTCAAAACGAGACGAGTACGAGAGAAGAAGCAAGTAAAAGTAATGAAACTGGGGCATGCGAGAGATGAAACAGAGATGAAACACAACAGACAAGACGAGGTTACGGTAATATCAAGACTAGAGTACCTACTTACTACTCTGCGCCTTATATACTACGTAGTACGTATGGCCCGGGGGTCAGGCCTGGGTTCCAGCAGCGGGTCGCGGCGCCGGGGCTTGGGATGAGACCCGGGGGCCGTGCGGGACGGGGCGAGGCTAAGACATGTTGTGCAGTGCGGAGGTCTCGTACTGGAAGCACAGAGACACACGGTGGTGGTGCGGTAAGGAGGGAGCGGGAGCGGGGTGTGGTGTGCGGAGGTCGGCGGCAGTGATGCATGATCATGATGCGTGATGGGGGTCTCGGCGCGGGTCGGGGGTGACGGGTGGTGCCGGCACTGATGTGATGTGATAGCCGAGACCTGGCGCTGATGTGGCGGTCATGGCGGTGATGGCTGGGGGGGTGCCGCGAGTGGCGGTGGCTGTGGCGTTGACAGCCGGTGATGGCCGGTGATGGCCGGGGGAGTTGGCCGGGTAGCGGTCTGGGCCTGGAGCGGCTGTGGGGGTGGTTTTGGGAGTGCTGGAGTCCCAGGGCCGTGGCTGAGTCCCAGGGGTTGGTAGCGGGTTGTGACAACCTCAGTCCTATTTGCCAAAAAGAAGGATGGCTCTTTATGCTTCCACATTAACTACTAAAGTGGTATTCTCTTTTCTTCATTAGTAACCTTGCTGATAACTTTCATAGTGCTAAAGTATACATTAAAAGGAACCTCTGCTCTAGCTACAACAATGTGTGCATAGCAGGGAGCCCCTTAACTTCACACCACCATGTGCATCACTCACATTGGTGCAACAGACAAGCCTAACATGCTACTTTACCATCCCTACTTTCAATAAAAGACTACCTAACACACAGACATATCAAAGCACCTCCCCTTTCTCTAAGCAGAGAAAAGGACATTGTAGCCTAAAAAGGACAAGGACAAGTTGACTCCTCTAACCTAAGACATCTTCTAGATAATCAAGCACATTAAAGTAAGTAAGCATTACAAAAAATCACTGCAGACAGGATAGAGTAAGAATGATCATAAAGACCCTTGCACCTCACCACAGACATGGAAAAGATGGCCCAAAGACTCATCACACACACAATTATGCCAGCCAAAAACTAACACAATATGAACTCATGAAAAAAATCTTCAATCTTAAAGTATAAATACTGAACTCAACTCCAAGCTGTTGAACACAATCTGACCACAAAAACCCTTCTTCAGAGTCAATGACAAATAAAGGAGACTCTAAAAAATAAGCCCCCACTGCAAGTCCCAAGAAACAAGGAGCGAGGAGCCATGAAAAGCAAAAGAGAAGGCAAGTGAAAGTATCAGGTTCTGCTATGATTCTGCTATGCTTAGATTACTAGAAAAGTCCTTACTAGGTGGACATGATGTAATGTGCACAACAAGTACTTGAAACAAGTTCAGGGTATATGAGACCAAGGAATGGAGCAACAAAACTGAAGGAAAGGAGCACAAGTCATATCCAAGAGTGGCACACACAAGAAGCAAGCACCGAGAGTGCACAAAGAGGCGAGGTTCAAGTGCTGCACCTGAGAATGAATCTTAGGATAACTAGCAAGGAGTGGCAGTTCCTAGAGACAAGTAGCAGAAGTGAACAAGTCCTGGTATTGTTGGTGGAGGGTGTGGAGGTTAGCCAAGCTAAAACAATGAAGGGTTGAGGCAAGAAAACAAAGAAAGCATTGAAAAGAGAAGTTGAAACTGCATTGAGAAAAATGTAGGCTGGAAAGGAACTTAAAGAAGAAGAAGTAAGATGAGAGAGTCAAGAAAAGAAATTAGATTGAAATAAGAGATATGAAACAAGTAGAGACAAGAGAAACAAGGCAATACATGATGAAGTATGAAACAAGACAGTTCTCTAACAGATGTCAAAGAAGTCATTATTGCTTTGAGGAGCTCACATGGATGCTGAGCACAGAGAAAGTGCAGGTAATGGAGTGGAATGATGCATGAATGATGTGCAATGTGATGGAATGATGTGTGTGATAATGCACAATGTGATGCAAAGGAATAATGCATGGGTGATGCATAGTATAATGGGGTAATATGCAGGCCATGGTCAAGTGATGCATGACAAGGAGACTAGTGATAGCCAAGGAAAGCATTGATGGCATCTAGAAAAAGCATTGAGAATTGCTAGAAATAGCACTAATGGCCATGAGTGTGGCAGACCAGTTGAGGTGTATTCTAAAAGTGAGTTATAGACAGGGTGGGCTGTTGAGTTCCAACACTGAAGCTCAAAACTAGAGGTAAGTTGGCAGGTTGTGAAAGCACATGAGAGAAGAGGATCCATAAACAACCATATGGAGTAGAAAACAACTTGACTATATAAATAAATAACAACAGATGAGCCATAGCAATGGAGGAGTACACCATTGGAATGAATCACCATAAAGTTTTTCTTCTCTTTCTTCAAATTAGTATCCAATCTCAAATGTGAATATGTAACAGAATAAGCTGTCACAGCCTATCTTTTGGTCATACTTCATTCCTTTCACCAGTTCCTATGTTGTGGAGTTGCCAATCTCACTATAGAGTTGGGTCATATGCATTTGAAAAACTAAGGAACTGAACTCTAACTCATAACTCTGTTACACAAGGTTAGCAGAACCTGCCACTAAGCTCTGAATAAAGTTGGACATTATTTGAAAATCAGTCCTCTTACATTTTGACTTAGATGCTTAATACTCTCAATACTAACTCATTAATGATCTCCAATGATATACAATTCAGTTCGCTAAATTTGAAGAAATAGTACTAATCATATGACACTAAAAAAAGAAAAGAAAAAAAGAAAAAGAAAAAACAAAGAACCAAAAAAAAAAACAGAGTTTATTATGGAATATCAAAAACAAAAATAGAGGTAAATGAAATATTCTCTAATGTATGCTTTCTGTAGAACAGTTCAAGTCTTTTTAATACATTGTTTGTAAAGAAGACAAAGAAATCCACCTGAAGAACACTTATAAAAATATGACAAGTCTTAATAAAAGAACAAAGAAAGTAATAATTTTTTTCTCAAGAACAAAAACCTTGATTGTTCAATTACATTTTGCATGAAACAAAAAAAACCTAGAAATTCATTGCAACTCTTAACTTTAATTATGCTCAGTTGTACTAGCAGGAATAGATATGCTTTCAAATTCCCCTCTTTTCATTTGGAGAACTTTTTGCTCAAACTTCTCTGCTGCTTCCAGATTTTCACCTTGCCAACATGTTGCAACAAGATTAGACATGGCTTGAATGGTGGCCACATGGCTGCTTTCAAATGCTTCTTTTTTGACTGCAAGTACTTCTTGATTGAGCTTCTCTGCCTCTTCAAGTTTTCCACCTTGCCAAAATGTCATTGTAAGGTTTGACATTGCTTGAATGGTGTCTGGATGAGTGTTTCCTAAGGCTTCCTTCTGTACCTTGAGCACCTTTTGCTGGAGCATCTCTGCCTCCTTCAGCTTTCCATTCTTTCTAAATGTTGCAGCAAGGTTAGACATTGCTTGTAGAGTGGCTTTATGAGTTTTTCCTAAGACCTTGTTTCTCAGCTCAAGGACTTGTTGATCAAGCCTTTCTGCTTCTGCTATCTTTCCCCCTTGCCAAAGTATTGTAGCAACATCAGCCATAGCTTGGACAGTATCTAAATGATTGCTTCCAAAAGTTTGAATTTTAACTTTGAGGGTTTCTTGCTCCAGCTCCTCTGCCTTAGCTACCTGCCCACTTTGCCAGAATGTCACAGCAAGGTTAGACATGGCTTGAATAGTGTCTGGATGATGATTACCAAAAGATTCTTTGCTGACTTTGAGCACTTCTACCTCAAGATCCTCAGCTTCCTGCAACTTTCCACTACACTTGAATGTTGCAGCAAGGTTAGACATGGCTTGAATAGTTTTTGGATGATGGCTTCCAAATGATTCCTTTCTGAATGTAAGCACATTTTGATCAAGGTTCTCAGCCTCCTGCAACTTTTCACTGCATCTGAATGTTGCAGCAAGGTTAGACATGGCTTGAATAGTTTTTGGATGACTGCTTCCATAGGATTTTGTTCTGACTTTGAGCACCTTTACCTCAAGATCCTCAGCTTCCTCCAACTTTCCACTGTATCTGAATGTTGTAGCAAGGTTAGACATGGCTTGAATTGTGGCTGTATGGCTGCTTCCAAAAGATTCCGTTCTGACTTTCAGCACCTCTTGCTCAAGATTTTCAGCCTCCCGCAACTTTCCACTGCACTTAAATGTTGCAGCAAGATTTGACATGGCTTGTATAGTTTCTGGATGATTGGTTTCAAAGGATTCCTTTCTTACTTTGAGCACCTCTAACTCAAGATTTTCAGCTTCCTGCAGCTTTCGACAACGCCGAAATGTTGCAGCAAGGTTAGATATGGCTTGAATTGTGGCTGAATGGCTGCTTCCAAAGGATTCTATTCTGATTTTGAGTACTTCTAGCTCAAATTCCTTGGCTTCCTGCAACTTTCCACTGCACCTGAATGTTGTAGCAAGGTTAGACATAGCTTGAACAGTTTCTGGATGACTGATTTCAGAAAATTCCTCCTTTCTGACTTTGAGCACCTCTAGCTCAAGATTCTCAGCCTCTTTCAACTTTCCACTGCATCTGAATGTTAGGGCAAGGTTAGACATAGCTTGCACTGTGGCTGGATGGCTGCTTCCAAAAGATTCTATTCTGGTTTCAAGCACTTTTTGCTCAAGATCCTCAGCCTCCAGCAACTTTCCACTGCACCTAAATGTTGCAGCAAGGTTAGACATGGCTTGAATTGTGGCTGGATGACTGCTTCCAAAGGAGTCTGTTCTTATTTTAAGCACTTTTTGCTCAATTCCCTCAGCCTTCATCAACTTGCCACTGCACCTAAATGTTGCAGCAAGATTAGACATGGCTTGAACAGTTTCTGGATGACTGCTTTCAAAGAATTCCTTTCTGACTTTGAGCACCTCTAGCTCAAGATTCTCAGCCTCCTGCAATTTTTCACTGCACCTGAATGTTGCAGCAAGGTTAGACATAGCTTGAATTGTGGCTGGATGCCTTCTTCCAAAGGATTCTGTTCTGATTTTGAGTACTTCTAGCTCAAGGTCCTCAGCCTCCTGCAACTTTCTACTGCACCTAAATGTTGCAGCAAGATTAGACATGGCTTGAACAATGTCTGGATGACTGCTTTCATAAAGTTGCTTCCTGACTTTGAGCACCTTTAGCTCAATATTCTCAGCCTCTTGCAACTTTCCACTGCATTGGAATGTTGTAGCAAGATTAGACATGGCTTGAATTGTGGCTGGATGCCTTCTTCCAAAGGATTCTGTTCTGACTTTCAGTACTTCTAGCTCAAGATCCTCAGCCTCCTGCAACTTTCCACTGCATCTGAATGTTGCAGCAAGATTAGACATGGCTTGAACAATGTCTGGATGACTGCTTTCAAAAAATTGCTTCCTGACTTTGAGCACCTTTAGCTCAATATTCTCAGCCTCTTGCAACTTTCCTCTGCATCGGAATGTTGTAGCAAGATTTGACATGGCTTGAATTGTGGCTGGATGACTTCTTCCAAAAGATTCTGTTCTAACTTTCAGTACTTTTAGCTCAAAATCCTCAGCCTCCTGCAGCTTTCCACTGCACCTGAATGTTGCAGCCAAGTTTGACATGGCTTGAATAGTTTCTAAATGACTGCTTCCAAAGGATTCTGTTTTGACTTTGAGCACTTCCACCTCAAGGATTTCAGCATCCTGCAACTTTCCACTGCATCTAAATGTTGCAGCAAGGTTAGACATGGCTTGAATAGTTTCTGGATGACTGCTTCCAAAGTATTCTGTCCTGACTTTGAGCACCTCTTGCTGAAGACTCTCAGCTTTCTGTAACTTCCTATTTCTCCAAAATGTTGAAGCAAGATTAGACATCACTGTGATTGTGTCTGTACTATTGTTTCTCAGCACTTGTTTGCATTCACTAAACACTTGCTGCTGAAGTGTCTCTGCACTAGTCCAGAAGTATGCAGCAATAAAAATCATACTAAGTCTCTCAGCAAATTTATAGTTGTCACATATATAATTCAAATGATTCATCAATGCTTGTACATGCAGTACCCATTGAGCTGCATCCTTGTATTCCAATCCCTTATCTCCTAAACAATAAAATAGTTGCTGTCCACATAGCTTGGCTTTCTCCTGTTTTTCTCTAGATAATGATTCAAATGTCCAGCTATGAACAAGTGAGTGAAAATCCAAGAATATTAGTTCTCCTCCTCTTATTTCTACTAATGAATAAGATCTAAGCATGCTAATTGCTTCTTCAACCAATTCATCACTCCATTTTTTGTCATTTTTTACAAAATTCCCAAGACAATCTTTTAATTCTTGCATGTTTGCTTCACAAGTACTGGAAAGATTTTTCCAAGCTCTTTCAAACATTGATGTAGGTATTTTTGAGTTGTGTAGCACACTACATAACATAAGAAGTGCCTTTGCTTTTTCATTTAGCTTATGATAGCTCAAATTCCATAGGGCAAAAATTGAAAGCTGATAGCTATCATTTTTTTGTTTTGTTTCTCTTGCCCAATATTGTGGCCTATCTTTCTTATATCTTTCAAGGTACTGCTTGACTCCAATATGTTGATTGTATAAGAGATAGCTTCCTGCCTGAACAATGGCTAATGGCAAATAACCTAATTCTTGAATAAGTTCATTTGCAGCTACTTCTTCAGTATTTGGCCTCTGACTAGCTTTGTATAAAGCTTCCAAAGAGTCTTCTGTTGACATTTCTCCAATTTTATAATGATTTACAGGTGCATAATTTTTAGTTGCTTCATTTTGACTTGTTATGAGAATATTTCCATGACTGCAGGCTGGAAAAAATTCATGTAAATCCATATCAGGATCATCAGCATTGTCAAAAATCAATAACCACTCTTTTTTTTGTTGACACAGCCACATCAAAGCAGCAGCAGATGTAGTTTCACTTAATTTTGCAGTTTTAGCAAGCAAAGTTAGAGACTCCACAATTGATACTTGAGAGCTGGCATTGATTATAAATATGAATGAAAATCTAGTTGATCAAATTAGATTATAACATGGTGAAAATACAGCTCTTTCATACCTGCTTCCAAATGTTTGACAAAACTTAAGTGCAATTTGTGTCTTTCCAGTTCCACTTAAACCATGTAACACGCAACATTGCTGGACTTGCATCTTTAATGAAGATTCAAAAGGATCAAAACACTTTTCAAGATGAAATAGAATTTCTTTCCTGCCTGTAAACAGTGGAGATGGAGCAGGAACAACAGGAAGGAGCACTTGTTGTTTATTAGAAGAATTTGTAAACCAAGTTCCACCTAGTAAAGGTCAGCAGTAATATAATTAACACAAGTTGATTAACATACAAAGAGCCTCAAGGGTAGTTATGTTAGGACAACTATACAAACTGTGTGCAAGATTATCCAATTGCTTTGAAGTTTGATCTTCTTGCAAATAGACTAAAGAATGTGTCTTGACTTCTCCCTGTTTATTCCAATCATCTACAGCCATCTTTTGAAGTCCTTGATGTACATTAAGCCTATAGAAAAAGCCAGGTATTTGCATATGATCATTTGCAAAGATCTCAGCTTGAACTTCACAACTAGTAGCTATTTTGTGAAGAAGCTTCATCATTTTTTGGCCAAAAGCATTGTTGGGCTTCCAGGAGATGTGATTGGAATTGCCTGCTCCTATATTAACCAAACATGATACTGGCTGAGAAAGACCAAAAGCTATTTCAGCCTCTTTTAAAGCCAAATGTGTTGGATTGCTATAGCCTGAATCTGCACCAATAAAGCTTTCACTAACTCCATCAGATACAATGGACACAGGCTTGAAAAAACCAGGAGTAGCAGTAGTAGCACGAGCAGCTTGCACTACTGTACAATTATAACCTTGACTGGCTTCTATTTGATATGTTCTGAAGATTTGAGGTGTCATACTAACAGAAGTAAATGCCACAACAAAGCTTTAAAGTGACTACAGTATGAGCTCAATGACATCAATGTAAGACACTTGAATACCTTTTACATGGAGAATTATCTTCTTGCATTAAAACATCCTCTGAAAATCCTGCACATCTTATCATGCCTTTCATACCAGATTCAAAGACTGTTGCCTTGAACTTTTCACCTTGAAGGCTCCATTTCTTGACGTTAGAGTAGACCTCTTGGCTGAATGAGACATACTTCTCAATAGCCAAGTCAATAGGCATATGGAGTCGGCCAAGCATTAATGCAATGACTCTGATATGCCATCATTGAAATAAGTAGCTTTGTAGTAAAGTTTTGTCACATACCCTCCTGTTCCAGCTCCACAGATCATGTCAAAATAATCACAAGGCTTAGGAAGATATGACAAGTGATCCAACCGCATAAGGCGAAACATAATTTCCCGGAGAATGAAAAGCTCAGATAGACCACGTACACCACCGTCATCTGGATAATCAATCATCTGAGTTAGTAATCATGATTTTGTGGTCAAAGAGCCCATACCCAAGGATAAAATCCTCAACCCGCGTTGTTTCTGGTCTGCGTTAATATTCTGCATGGGGAATGTCAATTGTCGAAGGGTTTGGGGGAAGGAAAGGAAGAACTATCACTTCTAATGTTTTATGATAGAGAGTTTGTCTCACGCATGGACCTTTGTCGCACCACGTGAACGTTGATACCGCTGAATAGTAACACAATCCCAAGTTATCACCTCGGACTCAAATATTTTGTTCCCACCTCAAGCCCGCACCATCCCTCACGCTACACACTCACTCATCCCATCCACTTCACCACGCCCACGCCCACTCCACCACGCATACCAGCGGCGTTCGGGATAATACCGCTTTCTCCTCCCATGACTGCTTTCACACGCTCCTTTGCTTCTGCGATCTTGACCTCATCCCGCGCTCTCGCCGGGCACGATGTCCCAGTGCGTTGCGAGGTTGCCCGGGACGCACGATCTGCCGCCTGCGAGTACCTGATCCACCCGGGCATGCCTCTACATGTGCAGCATATCGGTGGTGCTTCTGGGATGAATCTGGCCCTGGTGTGGGTGCGAAGCCAGCGGGGTATTTTCAATGGGCCGTAGTTTGGTGCAGAGGGAGGGAGGGAGGGAAGAGGGGGGGGTGTTGGGAACGGGTATGAGGGGACGCGTATGAGGGCAAGGAGCTGGACGAGCGAGCGAGGAATGGGCATGGCACATGGAAGGAGATATGCTAGGCAGTACGGTGGGGATCGTGTCAATCGGGAGAGCGTGACTTTGGATCGCGTAGGTACGAGGAGGTTAGAAGACGGTGTGCATTCTCAAAAGGACATCATTCTCAGAAGGACACATGAGGGGGGCAACGGCGAGCTCGAGGAGACTACTACAGAATAGCTAATGTCAGTGCAAAATCATAAGCAAGAGAACTTTGTGAAGACATGGATCTGTCATTCCAACTGGTTGAACATGAAGAATATATGTGGTATGGGTACTAATAATCTTAGTGGCTTTTTCTCATAGTAGGGCTCGACTTGGTTCATGGATAGGTTGAGTCTTGACACTCGGGCTTGACCTTCCACATCAACCCAGAATCCTCGTCGGGCAGAGTCTGATCCCTATAATACAATTTCTCCATTATTTCGGGGGAATTACGAGCCACACAAGCGTTCGTTAGTTTCCAGCCGATCTGTTGTGCCTGGTCTTCTCTGCATCCATTAAAAATAGGTGTCCTAAATCAATGCCACTGACGACCGCGCTCAAGAATCTTTCGTATGTCTGACTCGAAACCTTGGCAGAGTGCCATCATGTTCCAATTCTCTTGGGCAGAACAGTTATTCTGAGCGTCCTTTAAACTCGCAAGGCCCCAGTCAACAAGAACCGGATCGTTGGACGGAACCCGGAGGACGATGTTGTCGACGTGAACGTCATTATGCGCAACGCCGTAGTGCCGCATATAGAAAGTCAGGACCCTTTGAGAAACTTCCTCTGCATCATCGTCGGATATGTCAACGCCTTATTCAAGCTCCCCCACGGTTATACCGGGGATATTTTCCATTATGAGGCCATTGATGTATCAAGCGAAAGATGCACCTTTTCGGAAGACATAGTACTGCGGACTGCACCGAGACATTGGGGGCCTCGATTGAGCACCTTTTTAATATGAGTACGCCATATTCTCACTCTGATGGACGAAATCGAAATGGCTCAATGTCGCAGTTCCTGCAACCACGTCAGTTCATCCTCTCCCTCATCCTCTATTTTATTATTACTGTTGATTCTGCATTCAAATCTGGAGGATGTGCGCTTGTACGTACGTGCAAAGATTCGCAGTAAAGTCGTGTTCTTTTTCAAGTGACCAAGGCGACGCTAGTTTATTCAAAAACCCTTCTTGTGTCGTTCCCGAGCGACGATCAGCAAGCTTCAAAATCGCTCGAAGGGGTATGAAGAAGGACTAAAGTTGTGTCGCAGCTGTAGAGTGCACAGATGCAGAGTGATTGAACCGTGAACGAACCGAAATAACCTTAGCTAGAGCCTCTGGTTCAGTAGTTGGTAAGAATAAAGAACCAGAAGACGCCTCCATACTTGATCACGTGAGTATCACCCATCTGGTTGTCGACAAGGAGATACGGAGTTGGTCGGAGGATACATTTTGACGACTCGGCGGATATTAATGGATTGGGCAAGTGTGCCCATGGGCTGCTCGAGTCTCGAGTGAATTCACGCCTTGCCAGGCGCAAGTCGCGGTGAGGCTTGTATCAGTACTGGGCTGCTGCTGCTGCCTGCACCATGCTGAAACTTACGGGAACTCGCACACAGCGGGAAAGCATTTGTTATTTTCGAATAGAGAAGCAGATCATCTCGACCTGTCACCTGACAAATACGAGTGTTACCTAGTTCCGGTGGGCGTCATGTATCCAAAGTAGGCAGCGCTCAAGGTTTGTTCTCCATCATATAACTTTCATCCAATAAGACACATCGAACCTTTTCTTGTCAAAGAACGCTACTTGAGTTCCCTGTCTCTCAGTGTGTAGCCTGGTATCCATGGTAAAGGTGACTACTACTATAAAGTAGGCTGGCATCAAGTGCATATGTTCCTTTGCGAGGTCACACAACGGTACAATACAATATACAGGCGTAGAGTACTTGCTTCAAAGTTTACCACCCCACCTCTTAGCACTGTATAATGCATTATACATGTTCAAAGCACGCGACCTGCAGAAATTTGTGCCAATTCACAAGCAGATGAGTAAGCTCGAGATAAGACAGGTTCCCTCTGGTAGACCCCAAACAAAACAGCGCATGAATACAAGACATTTATATAACGACACCTACAACAGTAATGACGAACTTGTTAAAGGACGGCGAAGAATTGTTGGGGAGGACGGGTTACAAAGGGGAGGAGGAAAGGCATCGCCAATAAATAGAGTAGAAGAGCATACACGGAACGACGACTATGTTGAAGGAGATGCCATACGCCTGATGCGCTCCGGGACGTACGAACATAGTACACACATACATCGGGAGGGGGTGGGATAGAAATATGTTAAATGATAGACAAAAAGAGAAGAATAAAATAAGACTACGAAATCAAGATAGCAAAGCGCGACAGATTCTTTTTTTTGTGAGACACAGACGAGCAAGGGGGGAAAAGCCGAGAGTCAAAAGAGTCGTTTGGTCTTCGTAGGTGGCAGTAGAGCTCCGATAGATATCATGTACAACGAGACCGTCCGTCATGGGCAATGGGGTCACAATACGGGATGATGAATGGTGGGATGCAAGATAAAATGGATGGACGGAACGGGAGGTGGATGACTCAGGCTTAAGCCGCCTATATCAAGTGTATCAAAAGGGGCTCCACCCATCGAAACTGGGATACATACCGCAGGTGCCTCAGCTACGTCTTCCGCAGCAGTGTCCTCGGCCGCAGCCTCCGCCTCAGGATCTTCAGCGATAGTCTCGCCAGCCGCAGTCGCAGGTTCTTGACCCTCAACAAGGGGAGTATCAACCTATGACAACGATACACAAATTTAGCACATTTGGACAAGATGACAGAGTGGTGTGATATCTCAAATAGGGCAAGACGCAGAGTAAAAGGGAAAAACACGACGAACCTTGGAAACAGGTTTCTTTGAACCAGCCCGAGAGGCTGGTTTGGCAGATGCTTTCGAAGAGGGTTTAGCGGCAGTGGTAGAAGCCGGTTTAGCAGATGCCTTCGACGATGGCTTCGCCGAGGCCCTGGAAGCAGGTTTATCGGCAGCCTTGGAGGCCGGCTTAGCACCAGTCTTGGATGCGGGTTTGACCTAGAAAGCATCATCAACAAAGATTACATCCTCAACAACACAGATCGCAAACTAACCTTCTTCGCGGGAGGCTCTCCCGTCCCCGCTTCAGCTTCAGCCTCAGGTACAGGCTCAGCCTCGCCATTCGGCTCTTCAGCTTCAGTCTCCTTGCGCTTCTTCCCCCTCGCCGACTTGGGCTTGTCCTCCTTAGCCTCACCTTCGCCCTGCTTCTCCTTGTCGGCCTTCTTCGCTCGAGGCTTCGCCGGTTTCTTTACTGGGGGTTCAGGTTTAGGAAGGTCCTTGATGCGCGAGGAACGGCGGGGCTCTGGAGCCTCAGCAGACCCCTCTGTAGCTGCAGCAGCTGCTTTCCTAGGCATGATGAACAGCGGGGTGGATGACAAGATTGAGGCGAGAGATGGGCAAGTGAGAGAAGAGAGACGCGTTGGACTTCGAATCTTGGTTGATTGGCAAGCATGCGCAAATAGAGTCACATGGGTCGCGCCGCCTCACGTGATGTTGTCAACGACGTGTTCTTCCTTTGTGTATTCCTTCGTGTAATCGTTGTCTAGGTAGGCCTGGCTGATCCTTGTCAGCTTGCGTTAATCTGAAGTTAATGCTCCATTTTGCGGTGCTTACAGGGTGGGGTTTACAGCCCACAAGATGTTGCGGACCTTGGTTCTCGGCCTCGTCATCTTGTTTCCCACCAACTGAATTTTAATATACACCTGTACTTTTGATGCTGCCATCAGCTAGCAATTAGGAAGGAAACTGTAAGAAGGTTGTTGAAGCCATACGATCAAGTCAAGTGATCGACCGTGACGTTCGTATCCTGCTCACAGCTCAACATAAGACACTTGTGGGATAGTGCCGGGTGTTCAGAGTACTGCAAGAGAAAAAGTCACATGCGTACATACGATCCTGACAACCCGTCATCGACATCATTATATCACGGTTCGGTGACGTGGCCGAGTCACCTCATTCATCCTGGTGCGGATTTTCTGACAATCCTCAATGGACACGACATGAAAGAAAGAAGTTAAACGTCTCTTTTGATTACGACCCTGGCCACTTACACCGTCGACCCGGTATCCGTACCAGGCGGGGATATCGAATGCAAACGTTTACTTCCGCCGCTGTCGGTCCTGACGGCATGATTTACTGGTCATTTTGTTATCATGTTATCATGGAGCCCCTTGGACATGGATGCCGATAAGGACAGTGTACGCCCTTGTGTGAAAGGGCCAGACCAGGGGTTCTACAGATGGCATGGTCAAGTGTCACCGGAAAACTACGGCCTCATGTGGCCGAACATTCCAAATACAGTCAAAGCTTCAGATGTAACTTCTGACCGAAGGGTTCATGCTCCTACCATATGTGTCACGAGTTTAGAACACGACAACGGGAAAAATAAAAGCATTTCATCTGATTATCATGCAAGAAAAAGACAGTACAATTAGGTATATCGTAACACCGCCCAACCACAAATCATTACAGGGTATTACAGAGGCTTTACACCACTGGAGAAACGACGAGAATTAATTTGAGAACAGCATACGGTATATCCGAACATAAAGAGGTGCGTTTTTTCGTGATTCGCGATACTGCGAAAATACCGAGTCAGACCCCAACGGCGGAGGGAAGAAAAACACCAAAAGTGACATACCGCGCGCATCTCCTCGACAGTGAGCCAACTCTTGCGACCAGTCTAAAGCACCGAGACACATAAGCAAACGTTCAAGTCGTCCATGAGACAAAGAAGATACGCACATCAAGGTCGATGTCGACAATCGCTTTAGGCAGTGTCCTCTTCCAGATGTAACCAATAATCCAAAAGAGAAGGACAATGGGGAAACCAAGGTAACTCGCTATACATCAGAATCGATTCGTCGTCAAGAAGTGTAAACATCTTCGAATCAGACAAAGGTACGAACAGAAGAAATTCTTCACGACTTCCTTGGGATCATCGCTGATACCGCCAATGGGCCATATCGCCTGAGTCGTGACATGAGTTATACATACGATTACATATGGATGGTCGACTTACAATATAGAACTGCGCGATCAGGACGAGAACCAAAAGGATGATACCAAACCATGATCCCCAAACGCCGCCAATAGCCTTGAAGGGCAGTTCTTCTATCGAATGGCCTTGACGAATCCAAGCCATCCTGAAGCGGATGCTGCGAAGGATAACGATAAGCACGTGTTGATATTGTCAGTGATCAAAACGTACTGGCAAAGGCAGATAGCCATCCAAGTAAAGATTGTTGAAAGGCCAGACAGAGCGACGAGCCATGTGACTGTTCAGGAGTTGAGTACACCCCAAAAGCTTAGAAAAATGGGAATCATACTTACAGACTGTGTTCCCCGCAGCGACGACGTTGATGTAGGCAAGTGGGGCGAAGAGCAGAGTAGCTACCACAGACCACAAGGGGCGCGAAGACTTGTCAACTGAGTGAAAACAGTAAATATTCGAAAGAAGGGTGACAACATCGATCAACGCACCATATGAAAAGAACCTCGGGGCATAGCCTGTTTCGGCGAGGGCAGTCAGAGTTCGTGATCCGGCGTAAACGGACGACAAGCCAATCGATAGGACAGAGACGCAAATCGTGGCGTTGACAAAATCTAACAAGAGAGGTGTCAAGGATGTTTGTCCTGGAGGGTGGCGTGTTGACGTACGGTTAAGACCCTTGATGCCGGCATGATCGAGAGCGATGACGAAGGGGGAGGCAGCTTCATTCATGATGAGATCGGCCACGCATGGGAAGGAAAAACGAGGGCATACCAGCACCACTGCCGCCAAGGAGCCTCGGCTCGTTATAGGGAACCAACATTCCAATGATCAAGAGGGATGTCACATAGATGATAGTCTGGGAAACACCATGTTAGCAACAGGGAAGTGTCACTGGAACTTAAGGGAATGGAAACTTACGATACGCCAGAAAGTTCCTTTGACGGCACCGGGCATGGTGGCGCGTGGGTTGGGGGTCTCGCTTGCTGCCAACCCGATCAACTCAGTACCAGCTGCGAGAAAAAAAAGGTTGAGCACGAGCATGCTAAAACTCCAAGATCTCCTCTTACAGAATGCGAATGCGGCTAAGGTGGCCCGAGCTTAGTCAAATGTTCATGCAGCTACGTAAATGGGACATACCAGTGACAAATACAGCGCACACGCCGGGGAAGCCGTTTGCGAAAGCGCCTGGTTCATGCCAGTACTTGGCACCGATGTAGTGGTCGTATGCTCCATCCTTGGGACCACCGCCGCAAATGCAAACGCTATCAATGGTTCGTTGATGATATGAAAAGGATGATTGGGTTTAGCGAGGCTTACATTCCGATGAAAATGAACATGACAACCACAAGAAGTTTCAAACATGATGACCAGAACTCTTCTTCGGCGTAACCAAGAGTTCCAAAGACGCTGATGATGACTAAGAGGAGGGATCAGCGCACGGATGAAAAACAGACCAAACGACGCTACTCGCCTATAACTACCCAAAAGACCGTAATCCAAGCTGCTATTGGTACTTTATCCGTCCAATATTGCACCGTCGTTCCAGCAACCGTGATTTCAAGTGGAAGTACGACTGCCCATTGCAGATAATAGTTCCAGCCCATAGCGAAAGCGAAAGAAGGATCCAAGAAACGTTTAGAGAGCGTATAGAAACCACCAGAGACCGGGTAAAGGATACACATTTCACCAAGAGCCTACTCAATATTGAGATGAATTATTCTCTAGCTAAAGGAAAGTGACTTACCTGCGTCACACTGATCAGCATAAGACCCATGAGGATCCATGCAATCATGACACCAGCAGGCCCACCAGCGTTCAGCGCTGAACCGGAACCGACGAAGAGACCTGTGCCGATACTACCACCTGTCAAGCAAGGTCAATGATGAAGTAAAGTTGACTTGAGCGTGATACCGACCGACAGCAATCATTGCCAGATGCCGTGGCTTCATCTTCTGCTGCAGCATTGGATTGTCAGCCCGCAGCTTCTCCTTGTCAACTCCCTCGAGGTCTCCGGCAATCTGAATGCCTCTGTGTGTGTAGCTCCTCAGTAAAAAGGATAGAGAGGACGACGAAGAGACTACATACCCTGTAGTTCCGGGCGCACGCTTGAAACTCTCGAAGGAAAGACCGATGCGTGTCCATACGGACTCCTTCGACGGGTCGTAAAATTCAACATTGGGTGCAGAGTTTGAGTTGCTTGCAACTTCAAACTTGTCTTCGTACACTTTCTCGGGCACCATAGCTAGGTATGGGGTAGGGACCGGAAGTGTAGTGTAAGGAAGGGTTGAAGAACCAGTAATAGATGCTCACCTGTATCTACCACCTATCCTGCCTTACTAGGCATGGAAGATGACTAAAGTTCCACGCCTAATTCGGCGTTAATT